>DWDT01000945.1:0-17755 GCA_018245595.1 Microceris scylla | reverse complement strand
CCTATCGTAATGAATTCTTTGATTCTTTAGCTATCCAGTGGTATAATTGAATTTTGGGTGGAGATGATAGATATATAAAAATAGGATAATAGACATATACATAGTTACAACACGAAACTGTATCGCCCGGTTTTGTTATCATTCGTTTTTTTTGGATTGCATCCCTATGGAAGCAATTTTAAAGACGTTATTCACGTCAACATAATATGTACAATATTGTTAAGAGCTAAAACTTCCATCTCCCAAATATTAGGATTCTGAATTTTCTTGACTCCAAATTATTTACAGATAAAAAGATCATACTAAGTTTTATCTAGAATTACCATTATCGTAATTTTTTTAAATGGATTTGCACCACTTTCAAAATAAACGCCTCATACATATATCAAATACCATCTCTCTCTAACTACAGAGAACGAAATAAGTCACCTTCTAAATTAATTAGCAGGGGGCAATACCACTATGATTATTTTTCATAATCAAGATCGCATTTCTGCCAAATAATAGATTAGGAAAATGGAACAATAATAATTTTTAGGTACCTCCCCCATTCCTCGGGGTAGATATCTGTATTATCCTCTAAGAAATATTTCACCTTATGGTTTTCGCTGGGTGCGTCCCCTCGAGCGCCCCGATCGTCCTCGTTCGGCGAATCGGACCGTTTCTTAAGTACACTGCAATAGAAATGAGACATATCACACTGATAGACGACAGCCAACTTTATCACATACACATATTAAAGAATGTCACACTAATTAAACACTCAAAACCATCTGGTAGTAGAAATGAACACTGTGTACAAAGTGACCGACGATGAAATAAGACTGTAATCCTACAAAGCAGCATTCGGCAACCTTTTGGCAGGCGAAGTCCACAAGATGCCAAAATAAGTAGACGTCCAATGTACGTTTAACTGGTCGCATAATTAATGCATTTATTGAGACTATTTTAGATATTTATGACTAAGTAATTAACGGGACGCCCGTAGTTCGCATGCCAATCGCTTCTATAAATGATCTGTTCGTAGCACCAGCGTAACACTCCAGCATATTACCGACAACCGCCAGCCAAAGTATTTTTGATAACGTGTGTGTAACGATAATACTGACAGGGCGAGCGCCTCGCAGCCGGCGAAAGCGTTCTCCAAGCCGCGCTTCACCAGCGGCGAGTTGCGCAGCTTCATCAGCTCGTCGCGCGTATAAGTGAGCGGTCGGCGCGCCGGCCCCACGGCCAGAACCGCCGGATCGCCGCCACCCCCGCCGACGCTTTCATCCAGACCTGGTGCAACAGAATTGGGATTCTTTTAAATCTATTTTAAATTATATGGTACAAGTTAGCTTGGTTTTACATTAAATTTACACATCTCTCTTGGGACACCACACATGGCTTTGTGATCCGTCAGTAAGCTTCAAGACAGGTTGTTATGTACCCACACATATAAGACAAGATTTAGTCGAAAAACTTTTATCGTTATTACATCTCACTACTGGACCGCAAGTGAGCAGAGGCCTACAGTGTAATCCATTGGCTACATTATTATTATACGGGTAGTCAGAGAAAAGTATTTATGTGAGCATATTTACACATTAAGTACACCGTTGACACCGACTGGCTGACTGATATATCTAATCCTTTATATAATATAGATCGCACAAAACAAACAAACCGGGATAAATTTTTCATCAACAGAACTTGCGATAGGTAATAAAACAACACTATACAGATTGTAGTAACATGACACTACATAAGAGCTGAACTAAATAAAGGAAAGTCTATCAAGACTGTTTTACTGACCCTGAAAAAATATTTCGAATAAAAAAAAAATATGTGTTGCTCGACACGCCCCGCCGACCGGAACAAAGACGCAACATTGGCGGTGTACGCTTTGCTATAGACATTTAATAAAAACATAAACACCTAATAATAATAAAAAAATAGCATCTAATAATAACAGCTCGGAACATCTCACGTATGGCTATGTGACTCCAAAGTAGAAAGAACCTCCTATTATGATAAATGATATAGCTGATAAAAATACGTATAAGAATTTCTAAATATACTTATACAGAAAATTTCACTTCCAGACATACTAAACACACGTTTACATCATACAAACATATCTCCTAATAATCGAATAGATTAAATCGATTTTCCAATGTCAATCGAACATACTAACCCCCCTCCACCCCAAGTCAGCGCTGGGACCACCGGCCACTGGTATACAAACTTCTACAAAACAACTGAAGACCAGACCAATACTTACATATGAACATCACATTCCTCCACTGACACAGCGTGAGGTTCAACATTTCAAACTTATGCAAAATCACAAGACTCGCTGCGGCGGTGCAGTATAAACACATGGACGATCTAAATATTACACGAAAATTAATATAAAGTCCACACACGTGCAAGATATGACAACACCGACCGACATCCATCAAAGCCGGTGCAACAATGCCGGCCATCGGTGTGCAGTTTTTAAATCACGCAACACCCTCGCATTTCGCCATCCGAAATAAAACACAAAAGTATATATACTAGTCTCACATTCGATACCTTAGTTAAAAATACATAGATAATCACACCGTACGAACGGATTCGCCATATTTCAACCTGCGAAGGGTGAAAATGGGGTGTTGATGCACAAACATCGATGATGGAGCGGATCAAAGGTAGTGGTAGATGCGAGGATGGACGTTAATAAATTGAGTATCCCTAATCCCTTGCCAACCACTCACCCCTTCGGCGAGCGGCACAGTCGTATTAATATAGACGGGAGCAATTTGTTTCTGCGCTCTAATTGTTTACATTTTAATGATATGTATACAGTAATAACAATTATGACACATTTCATTCATTCCTAGGATGAAACATTTTTTTGTTATCAGTATCAAAAAAATGTTAAGAAATACAGTCATATTTTAATGAAGAATAGTAATTTGTTTCTGTGCTCTAATATTCAACATTAGATTGACGTAAATCCCAATGTTGACAGTGAGATAATTCTGTCATTCATTCATTCGTTCGTTCACAATATTTCTGTAAGTACCTATCAAAATAAGTCAAAGACAAAAAATGCAAACGCTGAAAGACTATTTAGTCATAAGATGATGATTGGGGTGCTAACAATAAAAGTACATGCCACGATAGGATTCTTTAGTAAACATTTCAGCCCCAACACCGCCAGATTGTATCTGCCTATATTTAGTTGCACACGTAAGAAACCGTTATAAGAACCTTCTCCATACTGACCCTTGATTTTTATCTTAACAAAAGAATGCCCGAAAGGTTACTATCCCCAGTTATTGTACATTTGAACACCATACATAAAACAATCATTTAAAAAAAACTCGTAATGGTATATATGAAATATTGCAATTGCTTAATAAATTAATGAATTCTTTACACTCCAATACACCAGATTCAACAACAATAGTACAAGCGAAACAAGATTCAATGAACAAAAAATGGATAAAACTTTAACGAATCCTTGATTGCTCTTGCCAATTGTGTTCAGTAAAAAACAAAAAAGTTAGAAGCAATAATGCCGCGATTCGTAATTTAAATGCCTAACAACGATTTAAAGAAAAAGGATCAAAAATGATATGTCTCGAATATTTGAATTTAAATTATCACTGTATTTTAACATAACATCCACGGCTGTATTTCGGCTGTACTTTGGAGTGTAGTGCACTCCTACGTTTCAGTTACGTTATACAACCCACGGATAATGGGATAAAAATGACAAAGGGACATTGAATTAAAAATCAGAATTACTCAAACAATTAAAAAATGCGGATAAGATGAAAACATTGAAATTCAAATAAAATATGCTTACAAATATTTAACTGTAAAAAAAATCTTACTTCTGTTATCTGTTATATTAATGTAACGAGGCACTTCAAGAAATAAGAAAAGACGGGAAAACAACTGCCATGTATCCATGTAACAGACACTCATAAAAACATCCATAGACAACAGTGGTCATTAACAACCGCGTTTCTTGTTATAATAATTATTACTGTTTACAAACAAGACTATTACATAAACAATTCGATAAATATTGTGGTCCTTGTCGCGGAGAACTACAATCGGAAATATATACCTAACTGTTATCATTGAAACATTATGTACAAAACGAGCGGCCCTGAGCATACATATTGGACGGCCGTTCTATTTGTACGGTCCCCGCGGTCAATTTTGTTTACATATTGATGTATTATAATTATCACAATACACGCTGCAACATGCATTTGTGCAAATGTCAAAAAAATATCCTTCTAATCCTACGGGACTGCTGGATTGATATTGTACCAATCCGAAGTTTAGCATTCGATTACAAGCTTTCGAAGACTAAGACTTTTTTAAACGTTTTTGTATGGATTTGTCGCAATTTTGTATGGGTTTCAATTGCATAAAGTTTAAACTACACCATAAATGTCTATTTATAGTGTAGTTTAAACTAGCAAAACTCTTAATAGCGACAAAACAACAGCATAATGGTAAAAATAACAATACAATATTATTTTAGGACAACTTCATAACTCACTATAGGCATATTTGTTATCTTTGCCCTTATAATATCACAAAATCTGCTGAATAAATGTTTATCAGTAAATAAGACGAAATTTGTTAATTCTCAACATGATATAAAAACTGGCCACTCACGCCAAGAGACACGCTTGGTTCGTTTTGACGGAGGGCCCGCATGGATCCGCGGCGGCAGCTGCGCCGGGATTCGCCTCAGTGCACTCTGGTACCGCAGCAGGAATGCGTGCACCGCACATTTCACTGGCGACGAGATCCTCTCCAGCGGCCATGTATCACGACCACTAGCAACGGCAACGGCAGCCATTTTACGCGCGCGGCGCTTCGCAGCCCGGCTACCGGCCCTACGACTCCGCCTACGACTCCGCTTTGACACGTCACCGTGAACTTCTTTGCTGGCCATCGCGAATCAAAAGGCGCGAAACAACAGCGTGACGACAAAATGGCGACACGTAAAACTTAAAACTAACACGAACTAACGTAACTTAATAATTAAAATTATAAAACCGTAATAAAAACAAATAAAAAAAACGAAAATTAAAGTATAACTAATAAAAATAAAATATACCGTTATAATAATAAATATTGAAAACGTACACAACTAAGAAACTACTTATACACTAACGGTGCCCGAAAGACGCAATCGGTACGCGTTCTACGTACAAAGACAATAGTCGTCGAAAATTACGTAGTTAGAGAACTCTGGCGAACTCTGGCGAACTCTGGAACGCAAAATATAGAAAAACGGGGGAAAATTCCTTGTTTCAACCGAAAGTATCGCACACGTCATGCAACGCACGGACACGTCTCAAGGACTGTCATGAGATGGCCGATTTTCGCATTCCTAGTTTGACCTACCCTCAACTTCTTTTATACTTTCTTGCGTCTGTCGAGGGTATAATAATAATCAAAGCGGAAAGTTTCGTATGATAGGATATTGTACTAGTACTAACATCGCTGGTAAACACAAAATTAACCATTATAATAAACTGTTTAGAGGGCAAATTACCATCGGCACAAGTCAAATACACATGTCAAGTGAAGCATGAATACACATTTCGCTTCATACTAATTTTATCGTTCAATAGTACAATGCGAGAATTATTTTAATTTCATGTTTTCAAACTTTGATCAAAGTACGATCAAAGTAAGGAAATTAAACCAATTAATAATATTTACTTTCAAATAAGAGCACATGGCATGTTTTCTACGTTAAAACATCCTCATGGCCCAATTTTATTACAAAAGGTTCACTTTAAGGAGCAACTCTTTGCAAAATAGTCACACCAAACCAGTTTGCTATACGTTCTATTGACAATGGGAAACACAAAGGTAGGATTGTAGCTATTGAGATATCGTCATTCCTGACCCTCTATTCTCGCAAATATGTACATAATGGACATGCAAAGAGGGTCTTAATATATGAATCTTGACTACCTGTCACAGTGTCAACTAGTTACTGGTAAGCTGTGTCATTAATGTAAGGAAACTGAAATTGATGGGAACAAAAACGATGTTTTATATAAATTCTTTTCATACAAATGTGAAACAGAACATCTTGTGAGATGAAATTTGTTGTCACATAAATAGCAATTTAGGAATGTCATTGATTTCTATGAGTCTAGTATTAAATTCTATGTCATCCCCAACGTTCATGCCCTGGGTGGGGCTTATGGGCACAAATTCCTTAAGGGAGTTCTAAAGAAGTTCCTTTAACATTACTTCATATGTTTTGTTGAATCATGGAAAATATTGTAAATTTTGACAAGTCTTAAGATTAAAAAATTTCACTGCCATATTGCTTCCGATAATATTTGCTACATAATTGAAATTCAAGACATACAACTTTAAAAGCAAAATGATGCGCCATTAAATGGCCAGATTGAAAAACAAGTCCACATATAATTTGTTAAAATCCCAGCCAACTGTGTACACCGAGTGAATAGTGACATTTGCATTATATTGATGAATAGGTAGCTCGCTAAGCTGGATGTTGTTCGGTTAGGGGAGTATCCACCCTTGACCTTCGAAAACCCTTTAGTACGCCACCCTAATGGGTGCCCGATTGAATTAACTCGAGGGCTATTATTTGTTGGATGCAGTTATTAAACTGACCATTGTGTTGTTTATATACTTATTTTTTGTAACAGCTCTTGCAATTTTTTGCATTGTCATGTACATAATATATACACATATATTTTACTTAGACTCAACTTACATTCAGCTTATATTTATGAAAAGAAACTTCTATATAAGAAAATCAAGATGGTAATAATATTTCACACTTTTCATGTGTAATAGATAATGTTGAAGTAAATTAAGACACAACAATTAAAAAATACTCCATATTACCAATTTTTTGTAATAATAGAAAATGAATTCATAATTTTTTTTCAGTTGAATTTTGCCTTTGGTATATGTTATTGGTATATTTTTTATAATCTATACTAATAATATAAAGCTGAACAGTTTGATTGTTTGGTTGTTTGATTGTTCGAACACGCTAATTTAAGGAAATATTGGCCCAATTTGAAAAATTTATGTTTTCTTAATTGATTTCTAAATAAAAAATTCCACGCGGACGAAGTCGCGGACATAGCTAGTGGCTACATATACATTATATGAAGTATATTAGTCTTGATTGCAATGTAAAAATATTTTCAGGACTAATATCAAAATGTGAAAAGTTATTCTAAACTTATGTAACCTTTTAATATAGCATATATTTATTGATTGCCTTGTTGGCCTAATGGTTGCATGTGAGATTGCTGAGGAGGTATCCATCCATAGATTTCGCAAAGTATTGTTGGGTTTTTTCAACTTTGAATCCCCAGTGGTAACACAATGTCTAGATTTTTGCTTGGTGTTAGCCAATAGAAAAAGCAGTTAGACCTGGAGAGCTCTCATGTGTAGAGCGACTTTTGGCATTCATGACCCTCAGATATGAAGACATGAGGTAGAATGTCAATAAGCTCATCCCCATTACATAGGATATGTAACAAATAATAAACCGTGTGACTACTACACTTTTCTCCATATCCCTTCATGGTATTGTAATACCTTGGTATTGTAATACCATGGTGCACATGTATGAAGAGTACAACAAACATGTAAAATATATCTTGGTAAGGATAGAGGTATTTGGCACTCTGTGCTTTCTCCCTACCCCAGGAGCCACCTAGTCTAACCATATAATAATAATGAAACAACAATATTTCAGTCTTACATGTGATTAGGACAAAAACAATTGAGTACTGATACTCTCTGTAAATGTATAATAGAAAAAAAAATCTAATTAGATCATGGAATAAAACTTAATAAAGACTCATTATAGTTATTCAACAATGCTTGCTTGATTGCCTAGTTGGTTGGGTGGTTGCAAGAGTGACTGCCGATCAGAGGTCCTGGGTTCAAATCCCGGGACAGGTACTTTTGGAATTTTCTAATTTAGAATTTGTGGCAGAGACTCTGAGTCTGCATTGGTACCCGGTGTGTGGCAACATGCTCACCACCTATTTCATGGGATGCAAACTTAACTGGTGAAACTTAAAAGTGTACTACACTTCTCTGCCCACCTCTGTGGTGATTACAAGTGTGAAGTTAAGCTACCAATGCTATTCCATTATATAGAGCTTGATAGACAGATACACACTTTTAAACATAAGGAATTCTGAGTTTACCATAACTTGACAGCACACCAATATTTCCTCAAGGTTTAACCATTTCTCTGCAGCCCTTGCCACCTTTCCTCTGAGGGTTCCTTAAGTGTTAATAATGTAATACTCTCACTTTTCACTATGTCACATGTAACAGTTATTATCCTATTGAGTTCACCATTACAACATTAGCTAATTTTATATGTATATTATTGCCTCACTATGCTACAACAGGTATAGATGGTCCCAGGTAGAAGTATTTATAATGGGGACTGCTTATGTTACCTACACAGCTTATTAGGCGCCATTTAAAGCTGATCACGAATTTTTAATAAATAAATTCATTTGTGTGTGTTATGTCACACTGGATCTTTTTGCAGATTTGACTCTTTATTAACATAGCACTACTGGCTATATATAATGCTTGTGTAAGCACATTAAAAATATTTATTTATGTCACACAAGTTGAACTATGACTATGCACACTGACAGCTAAATAGTAAATTCCATGTCTACCACACATGATCATCACACTAAAATAACCATGAAAGTTGTGGTTCCATCATTAAATAGGACTCAAAGAATTTTAACAGTCACATCTAAAAAGGTGCACAAAGAGCTCACTTGAAAGTCAGCAATACATAGACCATTCCTCTTGTGTTGCATATTATGTTTATGTGTGACACTGATTACCTAATGTGATAGTAAATTAGAATGTTTGAAAGTGAGACAGTAAATATTAAAAATACACTTAAAAGACACATCTAGTTTCATACCAAACAATACAAATATATAAGGAAAGTATTGACATTATTTATTTACTGTACCATCATTCCAGTCCCTTACGTTTGAAGTCTGAGTCTGTGCCTGGTATATAGTTATAGGCTCATCCCCTATTCCATGGGATGTATGAATGACTGAAGAAATGCAAGTACTTGACTCCTCCACCAACCTCTTTGATGAAATACAAGTGTGATGTCCCGATGTGTCATAACTTGCATTAAATACACACTGTATGGTGAATGACACAAAATAATGCCTGTGAAGTAGCATCAAATAAATTGCTTTCATAGAAGTATCATGCTACATGATAACAAGTATAATATGAGAGTTTAACATCAAAATCTCAGCTTGTGTGCTCATCAAACAGGCTGTGGTATAATAACACTAACTGCTTAAAAACAAGATTTTGAATTGGTTTGATTTTAGGTTCTGAATGTCTGAAATATTATATATATATAATACACATACAAAATTGTTCATATAAAAAAAGGATTTTGGGTAAGTTTCCCCTACATATAATAAATACCTACTAAATTTGAATACACAAAAAAATGTGGATGAATTTGAAAAAAATATTAGAGATTAAAGCAGTACACAGTTGGTGACTAGTGATTGAAGAATAAACTATGCTAATATTCTGCTTTTTAATATTAAAATGACCAATATCTTTACTTTCACATTGTCTTTAAACCTCGGTTCGTTCAAAAAACTTATACGTTTATTAAAAAATGGAAAAAACAATTGTCTCTCATAGTGGCACATGTCTATGGATAGACCTGTTATTTGTGGGCATGCTCGGTTAGTTTTCGACGTTTATTGAAACAAACAAGGTACAATAAGAATTCATGTAAACATTAGAAGAACGAGGCGCGATTGAAAGTTGATATAAAGTTAACGTACAATGTTTGACCTATTTCTTTACATCGTCCGAAAACTTCCTACTTGGCATGATCCTATAACAAATATGCATGCGGCCTACTTCGAACAAACAGTATATTACAACCTTTTGTCAGTGACACACTAATATAGCTCATTCGAAATCTACTTCGAATGCATTATGAAAGTTGACGTGTAAATAGCCCGCATTAACACGGTGTAGCAAAAAACGAGTAGGTAGAAAACAAATGGATCAGAAGGATCGTAATTACCTGATTGGCTGGGACCATTCTGCAGGGTTTCCTCTGTCGGTTTCTCTTTCAACGCAGGCAGTAGAGTAACAGCTGACATAGCTTGCTAATACCACACTAATTCTCAGTCTTCTCTCAATATAATATAATCTACTATAATCCTAAAATAACTGTACAGTATTTACAAACTTGTTCAAGAATTTATTCTATCACCTAAGTATTGTTTATATCACAGACTTTTCGTTTTTCACTAAACAATAAGAATATAAATGTCCCTTTTTAAAATAATATCAATATTTACAAGACTCTAGGTATAATAAACTTATTTACACATTTAAATCTAACTTTTATCAGCTAATTTTACAAATACGCTCTAGCGGTCACAAGATACTCATAACTAAAACAATTTATCAGTTTTCAATGCAAAAATATATAAAACGTCCGCCATATGCCTTTTGAGAACAGAGCAACGCGGATAAGTTGCATGTACAAGTCGTATGAGTCTATTTTACATAAGTTGCGACCAATTTGATTTATCTGGATTATATCCAGTTGCCACAGTTTAGTTTTTTCAAGACTAAACGGCGTTCTTTGTGGCAAGGAGATTTTATTGCTGGCAGAAAACCGACGATACCCTTATTAATAGTTCAAAATGAAATATGATTTGAAAATTCAAATTATACGAGTTAATAGAGCAATATGTAAATTTGATAAACTCTTACTTGAGCATATCCAAATTTATTTAAATATAGCTGCAACTACTTTCATAAAATGCTCGTTTTAATGTCAACTAATAATGTAAAAATAATTTGACTTAAGTTATTGACAATGCATAATATTTTGCTCAAGATTTTAGGGTGAAATAGTATTATATATTTTAATTACAAAAGAGAATTTTTTTTATTGCTAAAATTAATAATCGTAATGTATTGGGTGCAAATGTCATTGTCATATGACATAAGAGACAATTTGACGTTCATTGATAAGGTTATGTATTAAAATAAACCGATTTTATGGAGATGTGCTAAAAAAACAAAAACTACAGAGTAATATACAGCCCATGATGCTTGCCATAAAGGATCTGCGTTTTCTGCCAAGTTTGGTGAGATGCAACTCTACAGCATCTGCAGAATTCATCAACCGAAATCCAAGAAACTTAGAACGTCTCAGGGTCGCCAGGAAACCTGATGGATACCACTTAGATAATCCTGGACGAAAGTTTTGGCATAAGTAAAAATATTGAATTTAATATTTTTTTACAAATAAATAATAGTT
The DNA here is from genome assembly GCA_018245595.1 of Microceris scylla. Lineage (NCBI taxonomy): Eukaryota > Metazoa > Arthropoda > Insecta > Lepidoptera > Hesperiidae > Microceris > Microceris scylla. The sequence goes on along the minus strand of DWDT01000945.1, from coordinate 6,363 downwards.
CTGCAAAAACGTAACAACACGCCTGTAATCTTCGAAGGGGTGGGCAGAGGACTGTAGTACACTTCCACGATCCACCAGTTACGTTTAAGTCTCATGTAAGCCTATTGTCATGTCATCATCATCATTAGCCTATCTTAGTCTACTGCTGGACATAGGTCTCCCCAAAAGGGGGTTTATGCCCGTAATCTCCACGCTGGGCTTACGGGTTGGAGATCGCAGGGCACAGCATTTCGCTCCGCCAACGCTCCTATCTGTCGGCGGCCAGGGCATTTAGCTGTGCCTATTTAGGCTGTGCTATACCGCAATCAGCCGGTCGTCAGAGCCTTGTCTGTTATAGCAGGGTGGACCACGTCCAGGTGAGGTTGGCTTGGGTTCCTGTGATGGTGGTCGGAACCCCTTACATCATACACCGGACACAATTCTAAAAAAATTGAAATTCTAAATTAGAAACATCCAATAGTACCTGACCTGGGATTTGAACCCAGGACTTCCTGATTGGCAGTCGCGCTTGCAACCACTCGACTAACAAAGCAGTCTAATTTTGCAGTATAACATAATATTTAATAATATATTCTTATCTCATCATAGTGTTAAATTATGACTATATGTTATTATTAAAATGTATTACTACACAACCCGGAGACTGTGGCACAGCTATACCGTTTGAGGAACATGGCAAAAACATCAGATAAAGTCGAACATCAATGTATGGTTACTTAACCATCATTACATTTTCTTGTTTATAAATCAAGTGAGGTGCATATAAAGGGTATCATAATTATTTAATTTTATAGTAGCTTTTAGTTTAAAGAGTGTTCTCTTTATTCAAATAACAAAATTAATAACTTTATTTATATAAAACATTTTGAAAAGAATACTCATTTTTATTATTTAAATGAAAATTACATAAATCATTTCTTTATAGCATACCGAAATTAAATTACAATTTTAATTTAAGTACTAGTTCTCTCTGGCTGGCACCACCTCTGTCTGCGGGTCTGTGGCATTTGCTTGTTCTACCAACTGATTGATACACCACTCCTTAAAAATATAACTTAATCTGTGTTATCTCAACAAGAATGTTTTAGCATTAAAAGTGTCTACTTTTGTACCTTTGAATCTTAGCATCACTGTACATGATTACATTCTGATGATCAAAGCAAAAAAGCCTTGCAAAAACAGACATAATAATGCCATCACACATTATTCCGTTTATGCTCTTGATTTCTCATAGACCATACATTAAGAAATATCAATGAAGATGGATATCCTACACACATTCATTTTTATATTCACATTTATAGCATTCATTTATCTATTAGTCTTAATGAGTCCACTGTTGCTACCACCTCACACAGTTGGGGACTTTTTGCACCTAGCTGTTTTCTTACGGTTGGGTGACTTATGCTAATTTTGAGTCCTAAGTTGGTGATCTCAGCTATGGTATGGATTTCATTGTTACTGACTTTGCTGTGTAGCTGAATATTGAATGAAACCCACTCTATAGCATGTTGAGAGATTGAGCTTAAGGTACAAGAGACCTATACATAGTACAAGCACCACACCTTGGCACCAAATATCATCACTGGTAACACCCATCAGTAGAATATATTCGACATCAGGCACTGAGCTACTTTGGACAATGAGACACTTACAATTATCTTTTCTATAGCATTTCCTGCTGTGTTTCGTCATAGTGTTTTAAGACCAAGGATACATGGCCTTGGTCTCATTTTTTAATAAAGCTCTGTTATAATTTTAACTGACCCTGAGTAAATAATTCCGTAATGACATAAATTCATACATTTACTGATAACGATCATAAAATGTATACTAGTATTTACTTATCTGTATGTTTATAAATAAAAATATAAGTACACAACAGGTTAACTAATCAAGTTAAAAAGTCTGCCAACCACAAAGATTGAATTTTAATGTATAAATGTGGTTCCAGATTGCAGCTGACTCGGACCCAGCGAATGGTGACTGCACAAGTAGTCCACTTCATTAACGGTCCTGTGATTGAAGCACGGACATCTGAATGGGCATTACGGAAACAACTCTATAGCATCACAGACACAAGTGCTTTTATTAATTTGGGTAGAGTTTTTGCACAGCGATGCCTTGAATGTGGTATTACCGAAATGTTCTGTGATATAAAGCCAAAAGAAGGTGGCAAAGTAGAAAAGTTTATGGATGAGGTTGTTAAAGGTGGTGTAAGATTGCAAGAAATGGAAGTCTATAAGAAACCACAGCCTTGGGATATGCATCGACCAGAAAAACCATGGGAAGTTACTGAAGATAAAATTGTAGAATAAATATTAAGTTAGAGTAATTGATAAATCAATTTATTAGCCATAAAACAATGATAAAAACATAGCTGCCTTTCATTTACTTTGTTATGATTACTCTTGTACTGCATTATTCTTTTTTTCTTAATTAACCTATCTATTGTGTGTTATTTTAATTATAATGAGTTATACTTTTTAAATATTTTATTTATTATATACTTTTTCTCATAAATACTCCAATTAATTAAAAACGCTTTAATACTACGCACTAATCATGTAAATACGAAGTCAGTTGTATGTGTCCAATTTGAATAGATTATTTGCGCGTTTAAGACAAAAATAAATAATTTGATATGTCATAATAAATTACGTTCATCATTATTATTAAAATAAAAAATCCGAAACTTTCTGTACGTTTTAATTTGAACGTGTGGGTTTGAAATAATTTTGAACGTAACTTTTTTACGATTAGCTCCTTCTTAGTTGTCGTTTTTTAATATTTATCATATGAATATCAAGCCTGTAATGAAAAAAACACATTTTACTTTTTACAGTATTTGGTATTAAAATAAGTTATCTTAAAAGTAATTCTGGAAATAAAACTAAGTTTAGTATTTCAACTGATCCAAAAGTGAAAATGGCGGAATTAATGATGGCGTCTGTTTCTCTTCACAGCAAGAACTATGATATATATAGCGGACTCTTTTTAACTTAAGGCGAACGCCATATCGCAGTAGGCACGCGTATGATCAATATGTCCACGTGACCTGTCCTGTCGTCAGTCTCGCTCCGCTCCACTCGCAAGTCGCGTAATTGCAAATGCAAAATGTGGAAAAGTTTGTGTTACTGTAGAATCAAAATATTTTGTGGTTAGGTAGTAGTGTTATTGTTTACAAGATGCCAGCATCAATTGGTGTAAATTTGCGCGTCACTGGCCATTGTAGCCAGGGCGGGAGAAAGTATATGGAAGACTTGTTTTCCGTTGCGTATCAACAAACCGAGGATGAGAGGGACTTGGAGTATGCTTTTTTTGGAATATACGACGGACACGGTGGTGGTGAGGCTGCAGCCTTTGCTAAGGAGCATTTAATGGATTCAATAGTAAAACAACGACAGTTTTGGTCAGACAACGATGAAGACGTGCTAAAAGCAATTCGTAATGGTTACATGTTGACCCACTTGAACATGTGGAAAGAGCTGGGTAAGGCTTTAAATGCTCAGTATATAAACTAATGCGTTCGTTTTTAAGGCATACCACGATACTCGAGTGAATTCAAGGAGATTTGAGAGTGATTGTACAAAATGTTTTTGTTGACCTTGCTGCATCTATCTGCTCATTATTTTTTCTAGTGCTTTGACATTGACATGACAAAAGAATTTCAAATGGCTGTAGTTGTTTTGTTTTGAAAAGATATTAGATAACATATCGCTATGTTAACACGGGGAGTTGCACAAGTATCCGAGATCCCACACAAACACTGGGCCAAAGTGAAAGCAGTTTTGCCAGTTTTGATTTTTATGCTGTTCTTTTCATGTTTCCTTCCGTACGAAAACTTCGTGGGGGCGGTTTTAGCGCGGAGTCGTTTTCGAACGATTCTCGTTATGAAAATTGTAATGTCTATGAAAGTAATATAGTAAAGGTTACTTTATTTGCAATTATTTACTTGGGATTCGTAACTTTAAATAAATGTTTTTTCCAGAAAAATGGCCAAAGACTGTCACTGGTTTGCCAAGTACAGCAGGCACAACAGCAAGTGTTGCTTTCATTAGAAGAGGAAAAATTTATATTGGACATGTTGGTGACTCAGCTATTGTCCTTGGTTATCAGAAAGATGGTTTGTATTAAATACGAATTTAAAAAAATAATTTAAACACAAAAGTAATAACTTGAGTATATTTATATAGAAATCATTTTTCATGTGGTTCTTTACTGTGGGCCTCATACAGAAGCTTAAAGTCACTCAACAAATTGGAGGGAGCTATGCTCAGAGTCTCTCTATGTGGCAAAATCTGAAACAGTGAAACATATAACCAAGGTCACCGACATAGCTCTAAAAATTAGTAAGTTAAAGTGGCAATGGGCAGGCCACATTGTTGGAGTGACTGACAACCAATGGGAAAGATGTCATTGAGTGGGTACCACATCTTGGTAAAAGGAGTGTAGGTCACCCTCTTATCAAATGGTCTGATGGCCTGAAGATGACAGCATGCAGCTGCTGGATTCGGAATGCCCAGGAGTGGATGGAGTGGTGTAGATTAGGGGGAGCCTATGTCCAGCAGAGGACACCTAGAGGCTGACAATGATGATGATGACATTTTTTCATATCTTTAACAGCTCTTATTTATGATGTAATAATATTAAAAGGTACCTTTCAAGTGGAAGGCTCTGTGTTAAAAGGTTTGTTTGGCCTGTAGATATAGATTTTTGCTTGAAAAGGAAAAATTCAAATGCAAAACAATTTAATTCTTACATATCTTTATACATTTAAGAACAATCTATCACATTAGTCTATCTCAACTATGGATTGATTATTGGATAAACCTTTAGAGTTCTTGAGGAACACCCAGGGAGAAACATTGACCCATAGCTCCACTTATTACTACTGCAGTTCTATTACTGATTACATCTACCCAAGTTCTGCTTAAATATGTCACATATTGTAACGTAGTGAATAATGCATATTGTTATAATTTGTTTAATCTCAAAATTAGAATTATATTTCAAAACACCAAATCAAAATAACACATTAAAATTATAGAAATGTCAATAAGATATAATCTAATTTTGAAATTAATCAATACATCAAAATAGGAATTTAATAACAGATCCATTATCAAACACATACCATAATTATCAATTTGTCACATAAAATTCTGTAGTTGTTTGTAGAACTGATATTTCTGATCCTTATCTGCATTAGTACAGTGGTCATAGTGTTATTTTTAGTTCTTGTGGTCAGAGCCTGTGCAGCCACAGATTTTGCATAGTACTTCAGTAGGCCAAGTTATTTTCCATGACTGCATAAATTGATAGGATGGTATTGTGGAGCAATGCCAATTACTCAATTATTGTTCGTTACTCAATTATTTCCATAGATATGAGATGGAATTGCTCTTGACCATTTTACTTAGCCCTGAACCTGTTATATCCAGTCAAGTTTAGGCTATTAAATAACAATTCTTTTAATAAAAAATCCTCTTGTGTTAGTGTTGTTTCCTTAGGCGCAATAATAAAAACTTTGAATATTCACTTTTTATAGGCTTTATATTTTTCTAGTAGTCACTCTGTATGACAGACCTATATTCGTAACCATTTCGTTTAAACCCATAGTCATATTTCCTGACATTTTTAAAACAACATCTTATTTAAAATGTCATTCTATGAAATAATATTTATTTATAGCATTTTTATACATATAAGAACAATAAAAGTTGGTAAAAGGATATGCATCTTTAGAGTGGGTAGTTTTTTATGAGTTTACTAAATATATAAAATATTCATGTCCAACCTGAATATCCTTCATGGAATTATGGGATAAGCCCCTCAGAGGAGGCTCCTGCAGTACATGAAGACAGGTTAATAATACAATACAATTATTCTTTATTGTACACCAAAAGGATACAACAGAGACAGTACAAATTTGATAATAAAATGTGATGCCTAAATGGCAGTGTGTTAAAACAATTGTTTTTTTTTTGTTTAGAAAAGTACTGTTTTTCTACAATTATCTATAGGTAAGAGATGAAATAGTTTGTGTTATTTAATAATAACACGAACTATTTCATCTCAAATAATTCAGATAATTCTGAACAGTAAATTACTTGCGTAACAAGAGAAAATTACACATATCCATGTTTATTTTCCACCCTGTTGAGTGATTCAATTCAATATTATTGGAATCACATATTTCTTTCATGAAGGTTAACTAATCAAATAGAAAGTACCTCATTTTAATTTAATACTCATGCTAGCCTTATGAATCTAGCGAGGGTTTTCTTATATAATACTAGCTGTACCCGGCGCGCGTTGCTACGCCAACATACAAATACATATAGTATATACCAATTTTCA
>DWDT01000944.1:0-17755 GCA_018245595.1 Microceris scylla | reverse complement strand
GGGGGGTACCCCCTACGCAATCAATTGAATAGGTAATCGTCACTACATTGGGGGAGTTTTTGGAAAGGGTGGCCCTCGTGTGGGAACCGACTTAGAGGGGGGGGGGGGGGGTCGTATTTCTTAACGTCCATATGTTTTTCATTTAACAGTTCATTTATTTTTTATTAAATATGTTACATTGCACTTAAATCCCCAAAGGAGTAGGCAAAGTAGTATAGATAACTCCCAAGACTTAATAACTGGTTAAGTCCTCATCTTAGCAATATATTTTTTAGCTATATATTGCTTTTCATAAAGACCGAGGTAAGACAACATTTGCGACCTAGTGAGCAATACAAGCAACAATATTTAGACCAGAATACGAAAACACAAAGCTTCATTGCAATGGTTTCACTATAGTGGTGATGACAAAGCAATCAAATTACAGATTAACAATTATTGTAAGGACACAAAAATGTAGCACTTGGTGCTTACTATCTACCCTATAAGGAACCCTAACGTGATGAACATATTTAATATAATCACACTAGATATTGTAAAAGTTAACATCCGTAGAGAAAAATAACTCAACAGCGAAACATAACTAAACTGTTCCAGACACTGGCTGTGAATTCGATTTGAAACCGCCTCGTTCGAACAGCGCCATATCACGCTAGTATGAAAGTCATATCTAGGGGTGACCGTTGAACCGCGAAGGCGATTCATCGCCGATAAATTCACAATATCCGGCGCTAACTCAGCCGCCGTATCGCCGTCTCGGGCGGTGTGTTCGTTCCTTTAATATAGAGGACAGGTGTGGAAACGATATGGGCTTATTATAAAAATACAGAAGATATAATCAATAATTGCATATTACAAACATTGTTCATAATGAATATAATATTTTTGTAATTATCTCAAAAAACAAAATCGTAAAGATGAATTTTTTATACGTGTAAAGTGTAAAACAAATGTCTAGTCGGGATTTGCGGTATATATTTCTTCTGGATGTATCCAGAAGTTACGTAGTATTCGTTATAGTAAAGTACATCTGGAAGAAATGAACATTTCAATTTCGAACTGTTCTACCTCAAATTAGATGCACTAGAAGAAATTTTTCAGGAAGGAATGCATTCTTTGAATGACAGGATAAGCGGACAGGTGCATTGGATGTTCTTGGTCAAAGGCAATGAAATTTAAAAAACACTATTAATCCAGATTAGAAAGTGGTGGAATATTCTCCAGATCAAAGATCCTGCCCGACTTAGCATACTTAATATTTTTTAGCTATTTTAATTTATTAACTATTTTTAGGTAATACTACCCAGTTTTATAATATTTTGAATGTAGATGTAGAACTCAAAGTAGCTTCTGCAGGGAAACTTGCGACACAATTAATCTTAAGTTATGCTAAGTTCGAACCCATTGGACAGATCGTACACTGATCATTATAAAAATAATAATAATAAAGCAAAAAGGCGGGCGAGCGCCACCGAGCACCAACTAACGGTTAACAACGCAACGAAGATTAATGCGCGCCGATATATCATTCGCGACGGAAGGTGTGCGAACTTCCAGCGATAAACTTTTTAAAGACTCTCCGCTGGTACTCGTATATCGTGTTGAAAAATTGTGTACCAAGGGTCGCTCGCCCTGAGGCCGCCGATAAAGCGGGCGGCGAAAAAATCGCGAGCGTATTTGTTAAAGTAGACCAGATATTTGTCACGCCGTGATGCGACAACTTCGGTAATTGCCCCCCCTTGATTCCCGCGGCCCAGATACCCGCTGCGCGAGGGCGATAAGTGGAAAGTTGGAAGTTGCGTTTTAATATTGTGATGTGAGTGGATTCGGAGATACGGCCACTTCTATAGGGAGATGCCGCTGCTTTTGCGTCTGTTAACATATTATTTTCTAAAATTTTCTATGTTATTTAATGGAGTTTCAAACAAAGAAGAATTTATTTATTATTAAGGAATACTCAAAAGATAGAACAAGCTAAAGGTGACAGTGATTAAGTATTATCACTAATAAAGAAAAGTGCCTTAATATACCTACTCGTATTCATATTGCAATCAATTTCATAGCTAATAAAGTTATTAAGATACTGATAATATTATGATATTGTACTAAATATATTTTTTTACAACATAATGACATTGTGTGACAGTGACTGTTCTATGTTTTAGGTTTTCTGAAAAATAGAAATGATTTGACCAAAACATTATACGCTAATAAAAATATACGCTTCAGTTTGTATTCTTAAACATAACAGAAAACCTATTTTAACTAAATAGTTACAATGACAGTAGGTTTTCCACAATATTGTTTTTTACCAAAATATTTTTATAATTAATAATAAGGCCAAACCGTAAAAACACCACAAAACTAAGAACTGTCTAAAGCACAGAAAACACAACCAGTAATTACAAAACCTAATTAACAAGAACTATCTCGTTGAGAAAAAATGGCTTGCATCCTTCAAGATCGCAAAGGTGGCTGGCTGGCGTATGTCTCGCGGCGGTGACTTTATTAAACTTTTTAGCAATTGCTTTTTCCCGGGAGTTGAGCAACTGCTCGGATAAATTGCCAGGCGATAAGTCAGCCAAACGAGGTTAATACATTAAACAGAGTTTAAGCTGAGTTTTGGTTAACTTGTTGGTGGCCTCGGGCCGTGCCCTTAGTGTCGGCAAATAATGAAGTTGTTACGTTAATTCATACGTCACAAGTACGTATAATTTACTATTTGGAACAATGTATTATACTTTTTATATAACTTAATAGTACGGTATATATTTTACAATATATAATATAAGTAGTAACTAAATTTTTGTCTAATTTCGACCATAGACATTACTAGTTCCTAGGGAAAAAACTTTGGTCATATCTCGTGTTAAGAATCAAGAAAGAACACGGTGGACTATCCACTAAGTGAGCAAGAAATCAATAACTCTTTACGATGTTCGTTAAAAGTAAATTAGTAAAGAATCCTTTCGCTGAAACAGCGATATTGAAATGTATGTAAAGCCGCCATTGACGGGCATAAATCGCGACGGTATCGCGTCATTAGTGCGCTGGCCCAACGATGGGACGCTTTATCTAGTTCTTGAATATAAAAGAGTTGGTATTGAGTAGTGAAATTGATTGCTCACAAAAGATTTTTTAAATACTGTTCTTTAGTTTACCGTTTATAACTTTTGTAAGTTTCACATTAATCGAATACTATTTTGACAACTGGCTCTATTTCTTTGTTCATTTTCTTTTTTTAAACGACACTGAATATGTCAAAGTTTAAATATCTAACGACTTTGGGAGCTCGTCGTGTTGAAGCTTGGATATCTTATAGATTTATCCATCGAACTATCCACTCAAGAAAGCATATTCTCTATTTTCATATCCTACGTATCTAAGCTGCGACGATATCAAATAAGTAAATCAGCATTTATATAAGTTAATGTTGCTTATAGCATCTCTACGTATAAATACCCCTAAAACCTTCCACGAACCGCAACAATCGTCTCTTCTTGATATATTTGTAAAATCAAAACTCTATTAAGCACAATAGGGTGTAACACACGACTCTACTAATGTCCCGTCTATAAATCTCATTGACGAATCGTGCTAATGACGGAACGCATTACCTTATTACACGGTACTTGCTGCGATACAAATGATGTATGCTCCATAACTTACCTGAAAAAGAGAATTTATTTCGTTACAAAAAATATACAGTATAAACTTAAAGCAAAAATATAAAAAAAAAATCGTTCAAAAGTATTGTCTTATCAATTGTCTATATATACAAGTCATCTATTGAATATCATTTTTATTATTTAAGTTTACTCTCTGCAGGGACTATTCTTCCAAATACCTAACTTAATGACCGGTGGTTCAAGGGGGTTGACAGCGTCGGATGTGTCAGTTCCGGCTATTTCTTTATGGTCATTAATAAAGGACAAGCTATGTATATACTCGTACTAGGTATAACAATAAAATATCAAAATATTGGCACGTGTCGCCCATTAGCATTTTTATCTATCAATTTCCGGGAAGTAGCCACGAGTATCCACGTGGAGTGTGCACGCGTCGCCTCTCGCCACTTCCCACTTTCGTCAAGAGCTAATGAAGATTTGTGTAATAGATACAGCTTAGCATAGAAATATTGAATATCATCATTTATAGATATCGATTTTCTGCGGGATAAAATATAGGTACTTAGGTACTTCTGTTCGAAGCTGGTTACGGACATGTAACTGGATGTTGACAGATGGTGACAATAAACTAAAGCTGGAGAAAAATCTTCACAGTACGTAAAATATATAAAGCATAATAATAAATTATTAGTCACATAGCTTAAACTAAATTTTTAAACGCAATATTTGACGGTCCAACAAAGAAAAAACACAAGAAATGCTATAACAAATATCTCTTGCATTCCTCATATAAATATTTATATAATTAACAAAACCAAAATATTTATCTTACGTGCTTGTGATTTAAGACAATAAAGTATAACAGACGTTACTAGAATCGAAAATTAATCGAATGCTCTCATCTAATTTATTGTATACAAAAAATCAGATTAGTTTTCAAAAATAACTACAAATACGTTTTGAAACGGTGAAAACGGTAATTCATTAGCAGTTATCGATTAATAATATATCAAGCGGCGACTTTAGTAAGAACTAAAGCGAGTAAGTAGATCGATTATTGATAGTGATGTGAAATATTTCGAATAACATACTTTTACCGATTTGTCTGACAGCGAGCGATACTAACCTTTTTGAAATTATAAGTAAAATAATAATAATAGATCTGTTAATAACGTAATAAGTCTATTATTACGTTTTTAGAAAGTGTGAACGCGTATAAAAATAACAAAGATAAGGGAAACATGCTCGATTATGAACCAAAACTTTTTTCATCTTTTTTGTATAAATTTAACAAAGACTTTCTTTCAGACGGATTATACAGACTTCCTTCCCCTTCGGCTTTATATCATTCAGCATGTTTATTAAGCTTGTTTATTAATTCATATTTTCTTCTCTAGATACTTATGTTTAGGTCACATATCTCACATGTATACGGATAATAATTAATTACAAAGAATATGTGGCGCAAGAATCTAGAAATATTAAAGGCAAGACATGTTATCTTTTAAATAATCTCGACGATTCCTCTAAGAGTAAAGTTTATTTTATTACTGTAATGAAACTAAAGTGAACTTTTATGTAGCTTAATAAATTGTAAGCTATTTCACTACGGTCGGTATACCTGATCAGGTCTCTTAACAAGTTTTCATCGCAACATGTGCAAATCGTGAGTCATGTTTGTCACGTTTTCTTATTTTGGATTAATCTATGACCAATAGCATCGATTTATCAACCCGTTGCAGTACTAAATGTGATCAATAAAAGACCCTATGTTCTTGCGAATTCAAAATAATAGTGTTTACGGACTAATATAAAATACATAATATACAGGTAATGTACTGATACTCATAATGATATTAGTAATTTTATAAATGTTGCTCCCGCGTGGGAATCGAACCCACAGATTCCGGCTTAGTTGTTAGCTTCACTAACCTCAAGACCAACGGGCCAAGTGTTACAAAGATATTTGTTTTGATAGTCACTCGTTACTCGTTTCTCGGTGTAAGTGAAACGAACGTATTAAATTCGAATATCGATTTTGGAATCGATTACAGGTATAATATTCGGGTGGGCTTATTATGGCGGGTGTCGTAACAATATGGCGGACACAAATTGGTCGTTAGGAGCATACGAGCATGCCTATCGCATTCTTGCGATTAAAGTAACGATTAAGATACTGAAGTGGTGTTTATTACTTTATTGCATTATTATATTTGTGTTTGTTTTGATTTCAACAGCCTTGTACTTTTTATTACATTCATTATTCGACTTTGTTGTATTGACACGCATCGATTTCCCCCCATTTTATTTTCAATAAATATTTTTATCACTTTACTTCTTAATTTCACGCAGTATTCTTTTCTATAATTATCTTTATAGTTTTTTAGCATTTTATTGTTTTCTTATTAATTAAAATATTCAGTATATTTCTTTAATGTTTCGTTGTTTTCGTTCGTTGTTATTGTCTGCTTATCCTTAAGTTCTTAGGGGACCACACATAGTTATACAAAGATACGTGTTTTTCCAATATAATACAAATATGGTTCGCTGCGGCAGTGGAGGATTCATCGTCAGAAAACGTACATACTTATATCGTAGGGTGAAGATTATAGTGTGAAGTCTACCAACCTGAAATTGTCCAGCCTGGTACACTAAGGCCTTAAATCTTTTCATCATTTGAAAATATGCAAGTCACACAATTTTTTTATTAAGTTTCCCTATACTGTAGAGCAATATTTTTCAACTTTTACAAAATTTTCACGATTTATTCGCGTATACGAGTATAAATACGAAATCATTCATAGGCTATTCCGAAAAGCACACAACTCAGCGCTTTGAGGCTGTAAACCCGTGTAACCCGATCGGCTAATTAAATCCCACAAAATCGATTGGAATTCCATTAAAATAAGAATTTAGATGTTATCTGTTCCAACTGATAGCTTTTATTATTTGTAAAGATAGAATAACAGACAATTTGTATGTAAATCGCCAAGTTTAGGTGCTAAGACCGGTGTGAGTCAGGGAAAAATTTCAAAATATTGTTTGTCTGTGTATAGCCACTTTTTAAATTTAGGCAGGAACGCATGATGCGATTTTCAAGTAAGTATATTTTGGTAATGTAGGCCCAGGATTTGTTGAAATTACTTTTAAAACGCTCGTAGTGTTGTACTGGAATTGCCTCTACATACATAAACATACTCTACGAATATAACATACTTAGGACTGTTAAAAAATATGATGGCACTGTGGTCACGCAAAATCTGATCTTAAAAATGAACAAATAGATGAAAAATAATGAGTTTCACTAGTAAGGTTACTCTTTGTCAAACTATTCGCGCAACCATAAAAATAACATAAATTTCCAAAACTTTGCGAGAGTTATCAATTCCACGGTAATTTTTAAATCATACAAAAATACCTGAAACATTTCTGTGCGTTTTTTCTATTGAAAAGATTATAGCCGCCCAGCATGTCTTAGCAACACGATACTTTTTTTATTTTTTTACTACTCAAGCTCCAATCTTGGTGTTAATTTCACACTTGTTTATGTGTATACGGCAATTAGGTAGATATAAAACGTTCAGCTCTCGTGACCGTTCTCATCGTTAATTTGTCTAATTTATTTAATATCTTTCGATAGAAATGTTCACTTTTAATCGAACATGGCAGAGAACCAAAGAGTTTGTTGTACCTTGGTTATTTTCCAAGTGGCAACACTTTTGTTTTGTTACTAATTATTGTCAGTTTATCATTTTGTATAATAATTATAATAATATGACAGACGAGCAAAGATTTTGTTGTACCTTGGTTATTTTCCAAGTGGCAACACTGTTTCTTTTGTTACATAACGACAGCTTGTCACTTTATATGATAATTGCCAGACGAGAAAATCTTTTTGGCGTGTCTTGGTTATAATGAAGATGGCAGCACTGCTTGTTTCATAATGACATTTTATCACTGCATAAAACATGACAGAAAAATCGATATATCGGTACATGTTACTATACCGTTACGTTCGCCAATTATATATTTTGGTAATGTAATGACCGTGGCTGGTGAAAATGTTTTATATTTGCTCACCTCTAATAGAAAGTCTAATTTATCTGTAGAAAATGCTTGTCACATAATATGTAAATTTATGTATAAATAAAAATCACTTGCAAAACTTCGACGTGTAAGTTTTGTAAAGTGAATAAACAAGTAATTTGTGGCAGTATACAATATGTACATATGTAGTTACATATAATAGGTACAAGGGCACATCATAAACTATTTAAATATACGTATATGGAGTGGAGCTAGAACTACATCGCACCACGCGCTGATGTCATTTAAGTAGTCATTAAATTTATAGAGAATGTCTGATATTGTCGTATTAATAGTACTAATTTTTACTGTCACTTATATTTTACTGCTCATATTATATCACATTGTATACTTTTTAACATAAATCTCTTCTATTCTTTTACGTAATTTTATTTTAATGAAAGTTTTGCTTAAAGAATTAAGCGGTGCTTAAGAATTAATGTGACGGCCAGAAGACCGTCACACCTGTCGCAAATTGACAGTCGAATGAATATTATGGAAATAATGTACGACATTATTATTATTATTGCCACTGATAACAAAAGTCCTATCGCCTACTGTGCTGTTGATTAATCATTGTCCACCAGCACCTATCGGTCGATGATAACATTAATGTCATTTTTATTACACGACATTTATCATCAGATTACAAGATGTAGTTTGTTAATTATACACGATAACAATTTTGTTATATGTAATATTTCTACAGTTGGCAACACAGTACCTATCTAGTACCACTGTACGAGAATGTGGTACGTAGGGTTCAGACAATTAGGCCTATTTTCGTTTCCATTAATATTTGTATTGTCAATTAATCTGTGTTCAGATTATAGGAATATACGTATTTTAATAAATGCTGGGTTTTACGTGTTTTATAAAGTAACCTTAATCTTTGTCTAATATATTAAAATGGATTACTAGCTGTCATATAGACAAGTTGTTATACATATTTCTTCCAACCTTTTTACTGTTTTAGTAGGGTGATACTAGTACTGTCTTAGAACAACTCCTTCTGGTTTCAAATTTGGTAAAGCCGTTGTTATTTTAATCAGGGAAAGGTGGGAGTGTACTACACTTCTCTGTTCTCCTCTTTTTATTTCATTTTAACCAGACACCTCACAAAGTATATACCTATACACATTTCAAAATACTCACATAAATATTATACATACACATAATTTTTCTACCCACACATAAAATTAATATACACATCACCCAAATATTGATTCTGGGTGCGACCGAACCTACACCCACACAACGAACCTCAGAATTCAGTACCTACTTACTACGTAGTCAAGCATTACCCAAGCCCAGCCTTTTCTATTATAAGATGGTTGTAATTAAAATCCTTGTCATACATATCAATGAAATATTGTTACAATCAATAGTTGATTAACGAACCACACGATCGCGTGTATTGATTGAAAACACGCCGTGGCGGCTTGCGGCGCTGATAAGAGACGCTTATCAGCTGAAGGTGCACGCTGTACTGCGAATGAGCGAAGTGATTTTTGAGAGATTTATAAATCATATAAGGAGTTATATTTGAAAATTAATGGTAGAACATTGTTCTGGTAATATTATAAGAATGAGTCTTCCAAAAAGGATGTTAAAACACTTTAACTTTATGCTTGTGACAAGCTGGTGTAGTAATTAGTTATTCGTAGAAGTGTACTGCCCTCTGTCTAGCTCTTTGAGGAAATACAGGCGTGATGTTATGTTAAGGGATTAACTCAATTTACTTAGCAATCTTAAATCTTGTTAGCATATATGCTAGACACGCAATCACCTCGTATCAATTTACCTCGTTTATCATGATAATACAGATATGATAACGCATCTCTGATAATGAGATATTGGATGATAAAAGAGGTGCACTGAGTATTGAATCATAAAATCAAAATTACATAAAAGCAAGGGAATGTGAGTAGAATATATAGAAATGTACAGTTGTCTGACCTTGATTCGGAAATTGGGCATTTATAAGCTTCTGCCTCTAGAACACCAAAATAACGATGAGCACCTTGGTCTACCTGGTGAACCACTCAGGCCCTTGTTAAGAAAGAAATTAATTTATCCGACGCAACTAACCAATGCAGAATGTCTTGGCACCAAGAACTTAGGAGATCTAACCACAAATATGGTTTTATTTTAATATTAAACGTTTCGGGTCTACATAAATGATTGATTAAATATTGTACCGTACTATTAATTATTTAAGACTTAAATAGCCTCCGGGATCTCGCTGCGATCCGCGAAAACTCTTGGAGTGGGATCCCGGATAGGAATGAAAATAGTCGGGATATTGGAAAAAGTATACATGAGTTGCGCGTCAACTTTCAATCCAACTCTTATAAACATTTTACAGCGAGATGGATATTATATTGCATTTAATGATTTGTCCCGTGTAATCATTCGCAAATACAGTAGTTACAAAGTGGTTTTCGGGCAATGAAGAGTACCTCGTCAGGTCAATTCATTGAGTATCTCCTGTCACATCTAACATCACAGCTGTTTTTACATATTATGTCTTAAAATGTCTTGGAAACTACATAAACAAATTATTTTTTTTTATTAGACATTGAAGACGATTAGGAGGTAATATATGCAGAGTATTTCGATTTCACAAAGTTTAATCAGATTTGATACCGCAAAGTCTAGACTCGAGACTTTCGAACTAACTCTAATCTCAGTTCTACATTTTGTTCCAACTTCTCCGTCAATTCCAAAACATTTATTCGAGGTGTGGGCTGCAAGTAACTTACACGTATCTTTGTAACGTGCGAGGGCACGGCCTTAATGTAGAGTTTACGAAATGGCTCTAGTGTAGAGTTTACAAAATGGCTTAATGTAATTTTTACTATAGATTATTATAATAAGCGAGTGTAAAATGCACACATCAATGCATTTAAAATGAGAATTCTTTAAATATTTTTTTATTCCTTGAAACTTGAGGACTGTCTCCTTGGTCGAGCGGTTGCAAGCGCGACTGCCGATCGGGTGGTCATGGATTCGAATCCCGAGTACTATTGGATTATTTTAAATTAAAATTAGAATTTATAGCAGTGAATCGGAGTCTGGAATTGCGTCCGGTGTATAGCAATAGGCTCTCCACCTGTGATTTGAAAACGTAACTGGTGAAATGTGGGACAGTACTACACTCCTCTGCCTACCCCTTCGGGGATTACAAGCGTGGTGTTAAGTTTTTTCAATTCGAAATTCAAAACTGTCACGGCCAATTAGTTCATACATTGTGTCGAGTCATTTTTTAAAATGTAAATTAGATGCATTTAAGTGCAAATATACTTTGTTATTCACATCTGTTTTCTAGTTTTTTTTTTATATGGGTACACAAAACAATATACAACAAAATAATTTATAGTATATACAAAACAATACGTAAACGTAAGTTAAAAGCTGTCGGAACACAAAGACTAATTGTAGCCAATGGTTCCTTTATCGGCATCACAACAAATACCGGCCCGTTTGCTCACTAGATAACGCCCGTACGCGAATTATCTACTGCTCCTGTAACAGTTTACTGGTGTAGATAAAAAATAAATATTGTACACATTCCGATAGCTATTCCAATGAGCGATAACGTGTTTTACGCGAGCACTTAAACAAACGAATGTCGTGCCTATTGTGTTGTTGCGGACTCCTTGCATTAGAATCGTCGCTTGGAAAGTACGCCACATTTGTTTTGGGTTTTTAAATGTTCACAACGTTGTTTCCTACATAAATTATATATCTCGCACAGTCAAAAGTGACTCTCTAACCCAACAGAGTGAATAACTTAGAAGCAATTTAATATATTCTATAAGTACATACATAATACACTTGATGTAGGTACATATATCCGTACACTTACATATAAATATTGCAATATTTTTCTGTCCAACACCTAATTTGATATTGATTGAATAAGTTGTACACATCCTTCTCATTCTCTTTTGATTCGTGTCGCTTATTCGTATAATGTTTTATGTTAGTATATTTTATTAATGTTCTAATAATAAAATATTGTCCAGTATAGGTGGTACATAACATATTGTTGGGAACAGTAATTGCAGTTTGTTACGAATAAGATTTTACATGATTACTTCTTTATTCTTCTATAAATTATTATTTTTATTATGTCGTCCTCGGGATGTCGCGATGGCGCTCCTTGGGGGAGGCCTATGTCCAGTAATTGACTGAGATAGGCTGATGATGATGATTATTATTATTACCACGCTGCCCAAATGCAGAATTTAATAAATGCGATACTGAACACCGTAAAGAAATACAGCGTATGAAAATTTCCTTACTTTATTTTTCTAATGCTAAGCAAAATACACACTTGAATTTAGCACCCTTGCTTAGTGATACTCACTCTTGTCTTCGATAGTTCCAAGTTGTACTAATCGGATTACATGTTAATAATTCAAATCCTAATGATGTAGATTGCAAATCGAATGTGTTAGAAGTTTATCTACAAGAAAGGTGTTTTTATATGTAATATATAATATAAATAAAATAATAAAATCTGGTTAAATATTTTTTAAATTTTATTCTCTATAAATAATATAAGTTGCGGGTATCAGCTGGTTAAAATAAAAAGTAGATTATAGAAATGTACAAAATATTAACGTGTTTCTACATGTAATCAGTTATGAGCATATTTTTAGATGTAACTGCATAAATAGGTTTATCAAAACTTTCTTACTTAAGAAACAACACATGTAAGCACATTTGTTTATATCCAAGCTACATAAAATCAAACATACAATAATAATAAAAAACAAACAAACCTCAATATATTACCCATTTCATAATTCCACAACACCTTTAAAATATTCGTTGAAAATAACAATAATAATCGCGATACATAAAAAAATTGTAACTACAACACGGAAAACCGGCGCTCGTCGTCAACAACGAGCCAACACTAGTGGTCTCCGTATCGGTGAAGCCCGATAACGTTTAATCAGGCGCGATTTTTACGATTCACTCTTATCAATGGACACGGCGGATTACATCCGATAGCGATCAGAACAGCGCTCAACCAGTTCACTATTTTATCTGTGCATATATACATAACTTGTATTATTTTATCTGTGCAAGTGATTTCGCGCCAGTACGTAATCTATTACCGGTAGCGCCGCGCAAGGTTACGTATTACGGGGATTATTTGAATGCGTGTACTTTTAAAAGCAGTCTAATGCAATTAGGTAACCGAAAAATAGATTTCTTTGGATAGTACTTAAGTTGTAACTGAGATTAGTTTCGATGTATTGTTATGTTGAAGTGAATAAGTCTGAACACTTGTTTTTAGTGCGTCTGCTTACCCGTAATAAAGCAATTATATTACTGCATATCGATGATGGAAATTATTGAAATATATATTGTTTCTAAAATATATTCATGATTATAAATGTAAGTGTTTAACTCACGTGCGTTTTCGGGATGTCCCGAAACATTACATTACTTTAACCTGTTACATTGTACCGACATAAATACTCACGAACCATTTATTGGTAAAATATGTTATTGGCATATACACATCCTTTGAATTTTTCATTGCAATGAATATATGTTCTATAAAAACATTATTATGTTTATAATATACCATAACTACTTATCAAATTTACACGGACACTAAGATTGATAACCTTAGTACGTATAGAATGTGTTTGAAACCGTTAGCGTACAATGACAAGACATAATACAGCAGCTCACAAACGGCTCAATTCAATCATTACAATGGTATTAGTTACCATCAAAGCTCAGTATAGTCTCCGAGCCCGATCCCGAACAATCTTCTCCCCAAAGCTACAATCTCCGTGTTATCTATGCGACTGCAAGGCTACAAGCAGTTGACAAAGTGCACTACGTGATATTGCAGCCATTACTCCCAGTGATTCATATCGGCCCCCCCAGTCATCCCCCCACGTCCCTCTCACCCCCGCCAGCTTTCTCACAGATAACGGTCCGCACGTTGTCCAGATATACCTATTAAGGATGCAACACTGAGCGCCAAAAACACATAAATAACAACTTGTGAACTCAAATGTTAGCGCCGCGCACAATCGCATCCAAACGGAATCAGACAGGGAAAGGGACCTTCGCCTTGAACAAAGAAAAAAGCAAAATGTCAAAGTGACAGTCCAGAAAGCGCGCGAAACTAACGCGACAAAGCGCGAACTGAACGAAAACAATCAACAAATTCGAATCGCACAAACAGATCGGACGTTTATTGTCCGCTATCATGGCGTTCCACCTCCGTTGTTTATAACAGAGACGCCCAATTTGCTCGGGAGACTTTTTATCTTGTGTTGGTTTTTTGCGCGGCAAACAAAGAGTCGATATGACAGGTCTCAGTGCACGACCGGTATCGGCGGCCGGCCACGAGGAAAAACGAAAATCGACCAGTCTAGTAAAAACAAGGAGAGGGCCGGCGCACCGGCCTGTGACAATTGCATCTGCACTTGAATTGCGACCGCCATTTTGGATTACCGCGCCTCTATTTCGATTAAGTGTAGCTTTGTTTGGCCCCGATCTTTTGGCTTTCCATTAGGCAGTGTCAAACTGATATGTTCCGATTCTACTCAAAATAAAATTAGAAAACCATATTCAATTTGGGAATGTTGTGTCAGAATATTTGTTTACGTAGCGACGTTGTACTTATGTTCTCTTAATTGGCATTTGATATATTAATAAACAAAAATTGTTTTCCGTAAATCAATCAAATACAACTCACTGATATACCAGTAACCGTACTTAAAGTTAATTAATTTAAATTTATATTGTAAATGTGCACAAGAAATTTCTAAATTTGTGTTACAAGTATTCATAGTCCATATCGACCCGTATGTCCGTATCAACTTTCAACCTTTCCCAGAAGGTTCGGGCCACACAATAGTGTTGTACACTATTCTTATTTTAATCGAGTCGGTGTTTCGAAGAGGCAAGTATCGGCGCGCTCGTGCGGAATACAGATAGTAACGGCCGCTGGCCTCACTCAGACGATATGCTTCGCCTCAAAAATCCACTTGTATTTTTAAATTTTCACCCTATTTTTTTTGAAGTGTTGAAAATTATTTTGTAACATTTCAATTCGCAAACGTTATTCGGACGTGCGATATTATTTTAAATTAAGAGATATTAAATTATTGAGAGATAATAAATCCATTACTACGTATGTACATATATTTAAACTGAAGTGATAATATCTGAAAAAATATGTAAGAGAACTGAAGCAGGAAAATTTTAAATTACACTACTTATTGCCATTTTAATTTTTGATTGACCATTCAAAGATTGCTAAGGAATCTTATTAGAATATACAACTCGTTAGAAAATATAAAATAAAGTTTTCAAGTAAGTGTTTAACTTTATAATTTTATGACTGTCTTGAGTTCTTGGGTACTATGAACACACGCACAACGACAAGTAGACAAACACTCAGGCTCGAAACAGATATGCCTGTTTCATATAACTGAGACGTCTCACCGAGACGGACATGAACCAGGAACTTTACATACGTTAGAATTAAACTCGGCGTCCAATATCTGAACTCCAGATAGTTAAAAGTAGTAAATAAAAAAGCCGCAATACAATATTTCTTTATTTCATTACGTACATGTTCTCTGTCAGCAGAGTTTCAAATTTCTATCATACGAGTACCTACACATAATAACGTAAGGTAATTTCTTTCGAAATAAAGTTTTGCAACAAAGTAATAAAAGTCAACCCAATCGCATACAAGCAGCCTTCCAAACTTCAATTTGAATCAATCAAAGCTCAATTTCGGGCAAGTTGCAAAGCTCCACCGCACGTCATTCATATTACTTTGGCAGTTTTAAAAAAATTCCTTTGCCTCCGTCGGGAGGAAGCAATCGGGATCACGGTTTGACGTTTGTAACAAAAAACGCGGGAAACGACACATCACTTGTCACTTGCGGGATGGATGCGAAAATTAAAATCCCGCATTGGTTACGTTAGCACCAGTGACGGCTGTCGCGCCACGCTAGGCTGTGTTGCCAGCTCGATTTCAGGCTTGTTCTAAATATGTCAACACTTCTGTGTTATCGAGGGACGTACGCGCGGAAATGAAAGCCCATCGAGTAGACGTGTCTATTATTGTATTGCATATTAATACCAAAGCGATGACTTTGAAATAAATTGGAAAGAAATATAAATCGAAATTCAAAATCTGCAAGTTTTTGATGTCTCAATCTAGGGTCTGATTAGTAAAGTGCTCTTACTACTTTATGCCACTAATCAATAAGAATTTCTTATTTTGTTTTGTATCAGTTACCAGGAGAATGCAATAAGCAAAAGCGTCTGAGCAAGTTCAGTTTTGTTCTTTAGATATTTTAAACTTTTATGGACTTAATAACCTCGAAATATTGGTATTAACGCTTACCTTAAGTATCAGATAAATGTAATATTAGTCAAAATAAATCAAGTTATATTTAGATTACCTTTCGTCGTTTTCAAACACTCACTGACCTACCTAATTATAACGAGCGAAATAGTTGCTTTCGGGAACTAAGTTTGGCCTTGAGAAATGTATCTATTGCGCCAACATCCAAAGAGAAACCCGGCAAATAAATCATTAATTTCAAAATTTAAAACTTAATTTTACACAATAATCTCTAAAAAATTTCTTCAGGCTTTTCTAAAAAAAGCACCATCAAATACGGTTTAGTTAAAGAACGCTTACAACACTGTCTGCGAAAAAAAAACTTTCAACACACGTCGAAGTGTCACATCAAAACTTTTAAAAGGAAACGGAGTAGAAAAGCTTAGAGTGTGATGAGCAAGACCCTCGGTATAATGCAGAATATCTCGGCTGCGACTTGCGATATGTCAGTTGCGAGCAAGTACCTTTTTTGTTCATTTTTCCGTGGAACGAGAATTTAAATCTGTAATAAATCGTTTTGATAGAAGGAGCAAATATGCATTAACATTTTGGCTGACAAGAGTTAAATGAAAATTCGAACTAAAAATTTTCGGCAGTTGGTGGGACATTTTGCTCTTCTCCGGAACAATCTTATAAAGAAAGTTATGCCATAAAAAACTTCTACTACTTTAGAATAATACCACTTTAGGCCATCATTACTTATTGTGCATATCACAGTTTCCGAGTAGGATGAACCGCCTTATAATACTTAGAACTATAAAGCAAAAAGGATATATTTAACATACACCATTCCAACCTTTTCTTACTCATCTCGATTATTTGTATTTTATATGGTTTCGTCGCTGTATCAGGTGAAGTCATTGCTCCCGGATCTTTACACTGCCACCCATATGCGTTTTGGTACACAAATTAGTCTATCCACTATGTCAGAACTTGTTATCAAAAGTTATGTCAATCTTCTAAGTCCCCTATCGTGGAGGACTGGTAAGGATACTTGATTTTATATTTAGTTTTTAGTAACTTTTTGTTTATGTTTGTGTTTATTTTTTTCAAATATATTACCCGTCGCCGTCGCCATAACTCTTAGATATGCAAAAAATATTCGCGGCAATTTTTTCAGAGCGTCATCTGTCCACGCGAGATGCGATCGCGCCATTATGTTTGTTCGATCGTCGAAAATTCTTTTGTCCAACATTGATACGACTGCCACCAGGCGCCACACACCGCGAACATTTCTTTAGTTATCTTTGTATTGCTCCGTATTATCCCGTCTCATTACGTATTTCGGTAGTATTTGGATGTATAGGGATAGGGAGTCATGTATGTACCTATATAAAAAAATTCGTCTGACTACCAAGTTTTATTAGACAATTTAATATTAACAGTAATTTCAACTTCTTTTGAATAAATATGGATTGGTATGATTCGATAATTAACATTTTATTAACGAAAACTCGAGTACTAGGATTGTCCAAGACAAGGAGCTTAAAAAGTTATTTACATAAAAATCAAAAAAATATTATGTATCATGTAAGGGGTGTAAGGGGTTCCATCCACCATCTCAGGAACCCAAGCCAACCTCACCTGCACGTGGTACACCCTGCTATAACAGACGAGGCTCTGGCGACCG
>DWDT01000943.1:0-17760 GCA_018245595.1 Microceris scylla | reverse complement strand
TATATCTATGTATATAAATATGTATAATGTAATCCCGATTTATACTCAAATGAAATGTGACAGTCTTTCGATCTTTTAAAAACGTTTAAAGTTTCGTTTAACCACAGACAAGGTTAACAATTGCGAAGGGACAGAAGCAAACAGTAAATAAAGCAGTGTTGGGAGATGTACTGAATGGGAGGCAAAGAGTTGCGCCGGCGCAGCGTGCATTGCCCTCGCGTCCCCCGCGCCCCGCACTGGCACAAACGCGACTGACGGCATTCCGCCGCGCTTCCTGACCAGGGCAAGTGCAGCGGCATTACGCTGCAAGTACGTGCACCCCCGCCCCCGCCCCGCCGCGGTCCCCTTTCCAACTCGCCGATCCCACCGCCTTCCCGGCTAGTGCCATCAACATTCGAACACAAAGAAATACGGGTTTCCAGCTCGCAACAACATTATCTACGAAACTCTCCAATCCGCGGCACGTTTCTCAATACAACGGATCCTTTTAAAATAATCATAAAATCTAATATAATATTATTCAAGCAAAATAAAGGTAACCTGCTCGCCCGTTTTTCTCTCCCCGAGCCCTTTGTAATCTAATGCATTAAGATTATTAGGTTGATCTAACATTATCTTATTCGTTGAAACTTCACCGATTCTTTGTATAGGCACGGCGTTCCTCCCGCTTCGCGAGCCTCGCGAAATCTACAACAAATTCGATATCCTAATTTGATTCGACGTTTGGGACTTATGTTACTGCTGTGTAATATTCTGCTTTTCGTACGTATAAACTTTTGTTTAGCAACAACTGAAACTAAAATGAGAAAGTATGACTGTGAGTGTACATCTGTTTTGTTTAAAATACAATGAGCATATTTCGTTAAAATGAATGTATTAGAACTCGAACGTAATACCGAACGCACGCGTTGTGAGAGTTGTGAAAAACAAAATATTAAAGATAAGATTTTGAGTGCAGCGATATGTGAAATACATACATAGATACATACGCAGATATACATACATAAATAACTATACACATACATAGATTTCGATTGGAAACATCCTGAAGACACGTTTACACGGTACGCGTAGTTCACGACGTATAACTCATTCTCGCCAGTTTCGATGCAAAGCAAAAAGTACGGGAACGCCCGGTAATAGTCCGTCTACTGAAAGCGTTTTCCACGAGGCTTTTAAGCGCTTATCTTGCAAATGATAGCCGCGGCCGGACGTTGGAAAGATGTGACAGCAATTTGCTTACATTAGGACTTGGCTCGTTTCACTATCGGTCCGTACAGAATGTTAAAGCTGATTTTTTCGAACTTCATACCACACTATAACCCTATAAATTGCGGGCTATTTCCGCTAGAATATTAATGTAGCGACGTACAGTCTTGACGAGTTACGCGTACGCAGAGTTCGTAACGTAACAATATCGTTGCCGGTTGGTTCAGCGCAACCGGCGCTGAATTGTTTTCAGGTGTATTCAGAAAGCGTGGAATTTCTTTTTTTTTTGTTTCTACGTTATATCAGTACAGTTTGCGAATTCCACTTGTTTAATTAAAATCGCGCAATAGGCAGTAAGCCTGATCCGCGCCGAGTCTGTTGCATGCTTGATTGAGATTCCTAACGCTTGTTACTCGTGTTTTTTGATATTTCACTCACTAGTCGCGAACCGAATTGTTTATCACTGAAGACGTACAAGTCTAATTAGGATAGCTTGTTTTTGTTACATTGTGCTTTTTCATTATCCAGAGTAATAGCTTGGTGGATTAGAATGTAGGCTCTTAGTCAAGTTTTTCTTGATGAATATGTGTTTTGAGACTACATGTCACTCACTGTAATAGTACAATATCATAACGCAATAAGCTATCTGCACACCTTAGAAGGCGTTATAAATGTTCTTTAAGGCGTTTAAAGTTACACCTGGTCACCAGGCCAAACTATATCCTCAACCCGATAACCATCTCATCATTATAGGACACCCGAGAGAAACGATAAATGGGTTGATGATGATAATCGGAAGAAGAGCGTCATTTACGTTTTTGTATCATATTGTCTTAAGATTTTTTCTTTACAACAGATCAATATTAAGTCGTCAATATAAAACTTACATTAATTATATCTGTTTAGTCAACAAAAAACAATTTCTGTATCATCTTAAAGTTAAACCACCGTTATTTAGAGCTCTCATGATATGGAAACTTAAATAACGCCTGTAATCCTCGAAGGGGTAGGCTGAGAAGTGTAGTACATCCCAACGTTTCACCAGTTACGTTTAAGTCCCATAATGGAATAGTTGGTGAGCCTATTGCCATACACCAGACACACATCCAGACTCTGAGTCACTACTAGAAATTCTAAATTAGAAAAATTTGAACATGATATGGAAATACAGTATATGAAAAAGTACAAATGTATAATCACTCCGTTTTAGTAAACTAATCGGGAAGCATTAGCTCTCGGTGCGTCGGCTGTTTGTTTACGCGACTATTTCTGTACGCTGCATTGTTGGCCGCGCTACGGCGGGCGGCAGCCCGACTACCGCGCGTACCACACGTAAACTACAATGTTTTATCTCGACTGTTTAGGTGTTCTTACTCGGTTATAAAACTGTTAATAATAGCATACTATTACGCCTGTTTGTCCCTGAATGTGTACGCAGAGTTGGGTAGTACACTTCTACGTTTTATCAGTTGCGTTATACGCCCAATCGTGGTATATAGGGTGAGCTTAATAATAATACCATGATAGTCATGATTATTGATTCACAAATAAACTGAGAAGTGAAGATTGATATAAGGTCCACGCTCTATCTAAGATTGGAAGGCTGTAGTGGATGTACATACTGCAAGCGTTCCTGTCGGACTTTGCATAAGTTCTTTTTGAGATCGAGTTTTCGAGAAATATACTCGAGTCTTTAAGTTTTAAAATTTACTTTATAAATATGTGAGCGGCACGTGAAAACAAATGTAAAACTGTTTTAATTCCTAAACGGTATATCTTAAAAGGAAACTTTCAAGAAAATGAGAGTAACAATATTATCCTGAGCAATATTTTACGTTGGGGGCGATTTATACTAAATGATTTATATTAAATCGATGAAATTCCACACCGACGCTGGCGGAGTGCGGGCGAACTTAGATGAAATGTGGTTACTGGTTTTCCACGTTAAAATGGACCACCGAGGTGCGACCAAATAAACTCAGCTACGTAGCTCTACACTCCACTTAAGTGTTAGGAAGGAGAGCTTAAATATTGTTGGTGACAGTCATACATAAACATTTATCAAATACTTGTATACACGGACATAAGGCACCGCTAGATAAATTATTTGTTTCGTATATACGGGCCAAATAATAAATAGTAAATTAAAATTATTCCATGAAATGAAATCGTACGTAAAACATTCACAGTAACACATTTTAATAAGAAAGAGCAACTTAGTATAATATTATATAAACTTTAATATACAATGCCTTAATAACTCATCTCCAAAGACCTTGTAGACAAGGCTTTGAGAAGGATTTTTAAAATATCAATTCTCACAATACGAGTACGTTATGTCAGCTTACAACTCTAATCGTTAATGCTCGCACACAAAAGTGAATGATTCTCCTGATAACGGTATTTGACATTGATAGATACATAGACATTATGTGTCGACTACCCTACAATCTGTATACGGTATTGCATCGGAAAGGGTATTGCATCGGAAAGGGTATAGGGTTGCTTAAGAGACATATTTATATTATGTACTTAAGTCAAGTATATACAAATATTAATAATGTTATAATAAAAACTTACAACGTGACATACGCTTTTATCTGTTAGAGAATCAAAAAGATACGCGTAATCGGGTTTATATAAAAATATTTTCAATAGTTAATTAACTGATTAGTTAAGCTTCTTTAGTTAAGTTTAAAATTAATTTTCGAAAGTCTAATACTTTTATTCGAATTCAACTATGCTTTTTAAACTAACTGCCGCTAACTTTCCATGGTTCCACATATTTACACGTCAAACACGATCTAACAAATATAGGGCCAATTGACAAACTGATTTTATTTTTCAATAAATATCGGCAGAATTTTTAATAGAAAGATAAATGTATTTTATATGTGGCTCTCTTTACAAAACTTGACACCGATAGAAAAAAAATTGAACACAATTGCATATAGATAAAACAGATTTATTTTAAGTATATAAAAATAAATTTAAAATTTACCATAAAATAAACCATGTTAAGAATCCCCATAAAGAATTTTCGAAAATAATACAACCTCAGGAATTTGGATATTAAAACCAATAATTCATATATTCGGAGGTTTTAGGACCGGGAGGAGTAGCTCCAATTAGGGAAGGCCTATATCTAAATGATGTTGCATAACAACATTGGGAGTTTAAATCATACTGTACATTACTGTACACGACACATACATTTCAAAACGATAAGTACTACCGATTTATTTTGATAGTTTGATACATTGTTGCAAAAGGCAAGGTTAGAAAAACGCTCGGAGAACGATCACAGTCCAAATAACAAAATAAAGCGTTGCACGAGCGGAAACAGTCGAAACATTGGCCAGCAATACGTACGTAAATTCCGATCGCTTTCGTTCTTTGCGATTCAATTGCGAACGATAGTTTCGATATCACGATCGTTATTGCCCGCCGTAAACCAATATTGCCGTTAATGGCCGACCGTTTGAATGTTTATGCAGGTTTTCTCGTGATTTTCTAAGTCGAATCCCGCTGCTTTTGATACGCGAGAATAAAATAATGAAACCTCTCATGTGGGGGCGCTCATTTGTACGTGATGCGAAATTCTCGGCCGATCTCTTATTTGAATTCGTAAGGATTTTCAACCATTACCCCGGGCAGAAATATAAAATAATTTGAGTCGAAATATCAAAATATCAATCGACCTTCCACCTACTACGAATTCGGTGTAAAAACCATTTTACACATGCACAATTTTGTTTAACGCAAATCCTATGAATAAATTAACAACACCACTTGAAAGATCCTTTTTAGAATAATTCAATTCGCTATTGTGTTAGAACTGTGAAATTGAATCTAGTCAGGTCTTGTATTACCGCTCGGAGACACTTCCGATTGAGTTTGTCCAGCAAGCCGGCGTCTATAGTTCCGCCGTGCTCGAGCGGCGCACAAGAAAATATTACTGCACTATTAAATAACAAGACAATATATTTTCCATAGTGTGGAAGGCGCATACGCTACGCTTATTAGACACAGCAAAATGTAATCATAAGCCAATAGTAATAAATGTAATTTAGTGTTCTGCCCTTCTTCGTGCATCAGGAAATAATGTTAAGATTTTGTCCGATGATATTGTTAACGTATATGAACTGATTATTGAAAGATGGTACCAGTATTAATATATCAACTTTCTCCTTAGATAGCGTCAGGATTTCACTCAAATATTATTTCAATTCGTTTACTGTTACTAACAATTCTAACCCTATCACCAACGCATACAAAGAATCGTATTAACAACTAATCCAAATTGACTGTAACAGTCCTACTCGTACAATCCTGTTCGTGGTGGTTTAAAAATGTCCATAATCGGAAGCCACTGTCGTCTGACAATTGATTACAAACTAATAAAAAAATAAAGAATCATCCGAATCGTAAGAACAAAAAAAACACGTATACATAAATATATGGACTTAGATTATGCACATTCTCAAAGAACATTATATTACTACCAACAGAATTATTGTTATTATTAGTCTCTTTCTATGGTAACGCAAGATTTACTACGGGGTAGGCAGAAATAACCGATTACCAAATACATATGTACAGACCTGACTTGTTTTACACGCACGCACACACTTTAGCAATTACACGGACTGAAAGATATAATGTATAATTCTCTCGCTCACACGTTGTCATACCGTGACATTCATTTGCATCAAGACGCAAATATGGCATTAAATGATTAGTGGAACAACTCGGGTATGGAGGAAATTTATGTCCTGGTTTAAGAGCCCCACTTACTGCCCTGCTGCTTTCCGCCTGCCGTAATAAATCGGGGAAGCGTTGGAATTATGGAAAATAGTCATTTTTAGTGCGAATTTTCGTTCGATTACGCTAATAAGACTGTCTGAACGTAGGGTCGTCTTTATAACTGTGATGTTACTTTGATTCTGCATGAATATGCCTAGGTTATCTCAGAAATGTAACCATGATTTTGTCGTCAAGTGTTATTATTAAAATAATATAATATTAGTATAGCACTTAAAGGAAAATCACAATTTTTGAATCCATGGACAAAGATTATTATACCTTGTTGCCGGACGATGAATCCAAATATATTTACTTGCGTGTAGTTGAAAACATAAATAAATGAAAAATATGAGTAAATAAGCTTATGTATAAGCCGCTCCCCTCACGATGACCTGGACCATTTTTTTTTCTATACCTGTACCACAATGAAGCAAGAAGCACCTTTTTCCCCTACTCTTTTCTTTCTAGTAACGTATTTTTATGACGACATTATAACGGATCTAGCAAGCGCCCTTTGTTAAAATATGAGTAGCAATAATTGCAAAATTAAAATTAATCTCATTATGTCGCAGAAGATGGAGTGACCTACCCGTAACTCAATAAGCCTTTAGCGAAAACATTATCGAGTGCACAAGTGTTGTTTTTTCGCTTCATTGTTATTATTATGAAAGTATAAGGTACGCAGAAAGCACTGAATGTTAAATATCTCTATCTTTACATAGATCTAACGTGCTTTCTCTATATTTATTTCTCTCTACAGACCGCCGGTTTCAGAGATTTCTGACTTCCTCATCAGCCAGTATGTAACCTATACGTCCATGTTAGGATTTTTTTTTATTTAAACTTTCCGTTATTCGCTATTGTCTTCAATAGTAAAAATTTGCGTCGAAATCATATACGAAAAAAAAAATATTTTACCTGAAACTTAGCACGAGTTCGGTGGAACAAACGAAAACAATGGACATGAACAAATGATTACCATTATGTATATCGTTTGATATTAATATTTTTAATCGCGGTTTTATTCAACGAAATTGCAGTTGGAGAGATCTTATTAATGAACGTCCCGGGGTCCTTTGTCCGGCGCCGGAGCATTTCCTGCACAATCGCCCTGACACGAAGTAATTAGAGAGAAAAATTCGTTACCCCGACGTCTAGTACCGCGTTTAACTATTGCGGTTGGGACGTCTTATTAAAAAATCGCCCGAAGCTACATGAACGTTTCAAACTATTGAACTGAATAATTTCCGTTAAAACTGAAACTCTACTTGACCTTGCACTTTATTTAGCCTTCTATTTTACTACTTTTGGAATCTATGAAATTTCTGTAATTGCATATCTGCCGTTATTATTATTATAAATCTGATGGTATAATGGAAATGGAATATCCAACTCATCAAATAAGAATGTTATAATTGAATTTATCATCGTTTACCAACTTATATACGTATATTATTATATGCAGATATACATATATATATATTTTATACTATTTTATTAATATATCTTAGTATTGATGTTTATTTTTAATTTTTTTTCAGTATTTAATTTCATAGCGTTGTTGTTATCGCCTACTTCATACATACCTACTTTCATTATCAGCCTGGATTAACTGTTGGGAAATGTTTGTAGGCCTTAAGACCACGATAAACTTTTTAATTAAGCCTAGCTATAGGTAAACCAGAATGAAATAAATTAATAAAACTTAAATGTGATTGACATACGATATCAAATTCAAATAAAAACTGAATGTCTAACTAAAGTCGGTAACTGACACGATCTGACGCTTCGGACGCGTCTCGGTGTACGTGTACCATAGATACAATGTAAACAATACAATAATAATGAAAATAGATGTTAAAATAAATAATAGTTTTTATTCCTAATCGAACTAAAACTAGAAAATATTTTTTAATGACAAAGAGTTCAATATTACAGTAGTAGAAGATCGAACAATTAATTATAATGAATCGCCTCAAAATAAAATTATAATAAAGTTTAAGTTATTAAAATAATAATTCAATTCAAAATAAAAACCGGTGAAAATTGAGCTCAAAGATTCCGTCAGATACATACATACATACAACCCAAGCTAATATAAGCGCTTTAATATGTATTTAAGTAATACAATGTTGCTTAGAAACACACAAAAGTGCAGCGGTGGTTCTTACATATTCAGAAACGTGATTTAATAACCTTTAAATTTTTTTCTCTTTAACATCCTCTGCCTACCTCTTCGGGGATTACAGGCGTGAAGTTACGTTAACATCTTTTTTTTCTGTAATAATTAGACCCATTACATACATATTTAATAAATCAACACGATATTAATATAAGTACTAAACAATGGACACTCAATTTATCTTATACAATACAAATTTGAATGTCATATGCATTAGTTAATAAGTTCTATTAGACTACTCTCCATTGTATCCCTGTACCTAATTAATTAATGTTAATAATGTTGGGAATACATTGATACCATGTTTCTAATTGAAACAGCATTCCATTCATGTACTAATTAGTATCAAACTTGTTAACATAAATTTATACAAGAGACTTTGAAAATAAATAGGTACTTGCCGTAATATAAAGCGCGCCAATATTTTTGGTTACATATAATTTTAACATAAGTCAATGTTAAAAAGGAATTCATGGGCTCGTAATAAGGCATATATGTACAAATACGAGTACATATGTGATAGTTAAATTATGATTGTTGAATTGTGTATTCAAGTATCATTTATCAGTGAAATATTTATTATTAAGGACTCCCACG
Source organism: Microceris scylla (assembly GCA_018245595.1). Classification (NCBI taxonomy): domain Eukaryota; kingdom Metazoa; phylum Arthropoda; class Insecta; order Lepidoptera; family Hesperiidae; genus Microceris; species Microceris scylla. The sequence continues at coordinate 8,966 of DWDT01000943.1, read as the reverse complement.
GTCATTTTATATTCTACGATGTTATTGCAATTATCTTTGTAAAATTTACTCTCTATTTAGATTTTTATTCTGTAATAACGAACAGAGTTCCATTTGAAAGTTATTAAATAAACACAATAATGTGGACTGCATGACGTTACATCGTTATTTGTAAATATATATGTCATTCGTAAGAATTAAATCGTAGCCGATAATATAAGGAATTATGTAGAGACTTGAAATATTACGTAAATGCAGGGTTATACAAATGTATAGAGACAAATATAAACTAATATAGAATGTATACACAAATTTAGAGTTAAATTTATTAAATTTGTCTGAGAATTATACAGCGGCGGTGCGCTATCACTGAGAAGATTATAACAATAAGTGGACTCTATTCTACAAATAGTAAGCGACTAGTTTTTTTTTACACAGTACACGCTAGTCTATGGACGTTCCGGTTCGTAAGCTAGCGCGATGACCTTATATTATTAATGTGCAGGCCCAATAAGGAGAACATAGCGTATTTCGGCTCTACAGTGTGATAAAAACGGAAGAAATAGTTGTAATAAAGTCGCCAATCTCGAACGGTAGAGTTGCCTACACAGTATTTTTTTCATTGATCTCTATACGTTCAATTACAATATTATACACCTCAATATTTCAAACCATTAATCAAAATATTTTAATTAATGCTACTGTTAATCAAATAAGAACTCATTTATGGGAGGCGTTTCTTATAAACAAATTATTGGTTCAATAAATTTGTTTTAAAATGTTTAATACGCGCTTTTGTAATTGAGACAAAATTTGTGAAAAATAGTTGTTTTTCTTTATTATAATTCGAACTAAACACTAACTTCTAACGCAGAAGCGGGAAATCAATGAGTTTGATGTAATTTAATTCATGTAATTTAACTTCGTACTGTCCTATTGGACCTTAGTTGCGTTAGTTGAAAGATTTTCTTCCGTCCATGCCCTATTATACCTATATCAAAAGATAACCTTTAATACATTACTTATAATATTAGCAAAGTAAAGTATTTGCCTGTCTACCTGTAAAGATCGATGTCTCTACGTGCACCGGATTCGCTAGAACAAATCGCCTCCGCTGATGCTTTACTCTGTTAGGTTAAAAGTCTCAAAAACTCTCAATAGTGCGATGACGTAGCGTGGGCCCCTCGCGGTTCACAGAGATGTGATGATGACATTAAAATGACATGTATTATTAGAAGTTGAACAACCCGGTATCCCAATTCCTTTTGATATTTTTTAATGCGAACATTTGCAAATAGTTTTGTTATCGTAATTTTCCTTAAAAAATAAAGGCGCATGATCCGTTGAGATGTCTAGTAGTTAATAATTTTCATACATCTGTTGAACTCTATTATTACATTTTGTAGCGTGTTTTCAACAGGCCTTGTACTGTTGGTTATGAGTTGAATTAGACTTAAGTAAATTACAATCAAATCATTCTTTCTTTCCGTATAAAAATCAGGTTTTTACATTAGGAAACATTATGCTGTCGTAATGACAAATAAGAATAGGTGAAAATCTAAAACTTTACATAATAGAGCGAAATCAGACTACATAGTTACATGCAATTGTCTTTTTCTATTGTTAATTGATTATTGACTTGGAAATAGCACATTTGCTGGACGTTTGAATGTAATTAAACGCATAGTTGTTCACTTGTCTTGTAGAATACCGTTTCACGCGGTCGCGCAGTCGGCTTTCCAACGAAATTGTGGTGAAACTGATATAATGACGAGCGAGCCACGCTATGTTCGCTCAGTGGATGAGAGCCGTGATTTCTATTCCATACAAACGTACTGTTCACGAAACTCTTTCTTTGCAATAGTCACATCAGTTCTGCTATTAGTTTGACAACGATTTTAAGATAGGGCAATAATCAGAGTCAGTTGTCAAGACGTAAACACTTTTATACATTTGGATTTTTCACTAGACTTTAATATATTGTTACGCTTTTAAATATACCGTTACATTTTTTATATTTTATAATATGCAGACTACATTTGCCTTTTAATATTATATTTACTGATTCATTAATTTGCATGAGGAAAATGTAGCAAGTTTCGAGACAATTTTTATTCAACCGGACTCTTCAAAATATAATGCATATAGTGACTATATAATATTATCTATTTAGATACATCAAGTTTGCAATTGTTTTCCTGTGACTTGTGTTAAAATATTAAACTGTCAATCTTTTTGTTCCAATGCGAACCACAATTAAAAAAGAAACAAAAATTTCGCATTTATAAAGTAAAATATTTTTATACATCTAGTTTGATTAGGTATACTTTACCATAGCGACGAAAGAAGATGTTAATTGAATTATTATTTAAATGAGTCGAAAGGGTGAATCGCGCATACTATTGTAAGTAATAACTCGTCATATTTCATCTATATAGTTTTTTAATTACGATATTGAACTTCACAAACATCTAAACTTATTAATGACTGCGCGAATTTAAACATGTTTTATATTATAAAGAATATATGTTTGAAATTTTAAATTCGAGATGTAATTTTGTATGAAATTAGCCTCATATTCCGCACTTTAATTATGCCCAAGCGGAAGGAAACAAAAACAAGTTTTTTTTAAAGTGGTTTTAATAGCTCAAGTGCTGGTGTTTTAATCATCCCGTTACAAACTACTAAGTTTCGGTACGTACATACACATATATGTATGTATACATACACAATTTTGCATGGTAATGGCTCTAGAATTATTTGCCGACCGTTACCTCGTCGCGACTTCGAATATTCTCAATGGACGTGACAGAAATTCTCAACTATTTTATGCAAATTAATTGCAATATTTATTTCCATCGGTTAGGAATCGGTCTTCCGAACGCGCAATACTGACAAAATAAACCCTTGAAGTGTTGTGGAAGTTATCGTCATGAATGTGTTATATTGTTTATATATATTTACGACAGACAAAAGGTATTATAGTAAACTTTATGTAACGATTTACTCAATCAACCCGTCTTGGTTGAGTAGTTTTTAACGTTCCCATTATAAGATATTCAAGGAAATAAAATGCGTCGAAGGTTACCGAATCAAATCTGGCCATTGATGTCGCGGTAAGAGAAAGTTAGATTTGTAAGTAAATAAGTATTAAAATAATATAAACACACTACCTTTGACGGAAGGTCTTAATGAGAAAAGTTTGATGCGACTTCCATTTTGACTCAAACTTCTGTCATCAGCGTTTACTTTCATGGCGGGGGTGCGACCAGTGTCGAAGGTACGTTGGAAATAAGATAAAAATCTCACTTAAATAATAAATGTCAATTCAGTTATCGTCGGCCACAGCTTTCCTCGATTTCTGTTGTAACATCTCCGCCTGCTGCATTTCCAATCGTGTTAAAAGTTTTCATTGCCAGCGCTTTCGGACGCGGCAGTCTAAATTCAATTGTTTTCTTTTCAGTAAGAAAAACAGCAACTAGTTTGATGAACTATATGCAATATACAATGTACAGTTTATTTTTCCTTTTTGTTAGTTACTTTTGCAAATTTCCGAATTATAATTTACGATGCTAACTTTTTTAAACTTATTTTTCTCAGAAGATAAAGCAAGGGTGAATAGTTAAAAGTAAATACGTCTCAAATAATGATGGTATGAGTTGTTTGAACTCGTTTAGCAATGAAGCGGAATCAGGGGCGGCTCACACGCTGAACAGATTTAACTAGGTAATTAAAACTAGGCCAATTAATTTCAATACCCACATGAGATCAATATACTCAAAGTTAAGGGCATGGTTGAATCGTTAATACGCTTAACTTATACGTGCGAAGTTCGAACTTCCCAATAGTTACGTACGATCAAAGTTAGTCGAGCGGGGACACTTTAGCGCACAGTATATTTATGAATGAGTGTATTAAACTACATTTAGTTATTTAGCCTAGTCAAGTGTCTGTCGGGCCGTTTACCGTACGATAAAACGATAGCATCTCTGAACATTAGGCACGAGAAAGTTGTTATCAGATGTGTTTGTTCACAACTTCATTATCGCGGCGCTCTTCATAAAGTTGCCGGTCGAGGGCGAGCAGATAGGCGGGAAATATAGTGTTGACTTACCATGTTAGAGAGCACCAGACGTTGATGTTTAGCAACTGGGGGGTCTAAGGTTTGGAACGGGATGGCGAGCGGCAACGGGAGTTGCAAGGGCAGTGGTTGTGGATGTTGCAGGATTAGAGGTGGACAGCAGCCGCACGGCGTCGCGTAGGTCACGCACCCAAGCTGCGGCGGGAACAGCGTGAAGGCGGCCTCCCGGAGGCCTCTCCCGCGTTTCTTCTATGACCGCATTCGCGGCCGACCAGAAGTTTTGACGGCCACGCGAGTCGCCGTCTATAGAGTTCGAGTTTTCGGACGACCCCGATGCTCGACCGAAATGAACCGGTAAAAAATTTGAAATTCGTAAACAAAGTTGGGGAGCGCGGTACTCGAAGTCGAGTCGACGTCCGCGGTACGGGGAAGGGCCGGATCGCGGTCGGGAGCGGGAAACTGAGCGATCGGGAGAAGCGAGAAACGACGCACAGGGCTCGCGAGAGTGTGGTGAAAGTGGCGGCGTGCACGGAGCACAAGTCGCCAGGCCGGCGTTTGGCGGTGGACTGAACGGCGCGGCAGGTGCGCGAGGCGCGCGGAGGGCGTAGGGGCGGGCCTACCTGACTCACCTGGGCGCTTGCGCCGCGCTCGCTCAGCCTCCGGCCGCTCTGCCTCTGCACCACCTCGCTCTCCGCTAATCTTTGATACACCGGTGCATAACCTATTCCCATTCACACCTGAAGCTACTTTCTACAAACAATCTTGATGCGTGAAAAATTATTATTATCTCGCCGTTTTACAGAATAACATTGCTTACTTCTCATGTATAGCGGATTAAGTTATTACTTTGAAAGACATTATATTTTAATCAAAACATCAAAGTAATTTAAATGTTTAAGGATCATATGTAAGTTGTTACAAAGACCAGGCAAAGTCAAATTGAAAATTATTAAGAATATAGATTTTATTTGACATATTTTACCATAGCTATATGAACACCATAAATTTAAAAATTATCTTTAGGCTAAAGTAAATAAACATTTCAATTTCACGAAATAAAAAGTAAGCAAGTAGTTTAGAAAAATACAATTGACGTTTGAGATCGGTCTCGTTAGAGGACATCGTAGAAAGCTTCCAGTAAGCTTATTGTATACGCTTAAAACTTTAAGCGCCTTTTAACGTCGTGCACTATTTGTTTTGAAAGGACACACGAACCGCACGCTTATATGATATTTTTCGATACAACAATTGCAATTTCAATTGAAAACTGAAAGGGGTTTCAGATACAATTTATTTTTAAACAGTTAATTTTGTATTGTCTCCTTTGTTACTGTTTAAGAACACAAATACTAATTTCATTATATATAGGTACTTTAAACACCATCGTTTATCTCTTTTTTGCAATTATTAAAAAAAAAAAAAAAAATACCTACTTGTTCTTTTAAGTATGTAAATATATATACATGTTATTGTTCACGAAAGTGAAGATAAAAATGGTCGAAAATTAAAAAAAACCCACAATGAGTCATTAATAAATAGGTAAATAGAAGGTTTAGAAGGATTTAAAAAGAGAAATAAGAACAGTATGACATGGTTCTCTACCATTTTTCGTTTGACTAGAATATCGCCGTTGATATTTTGTTTCAATTCTTAAAGTTATCTGAACCATGATAAAAAGAGACGCAATTATCAAAGGTCTTATATATATATATTAAGGAAACCGGCATGCTTGTATGAAACCTAACTTAATGATTTCTGCTTACCCCCAAGGGATTGTGTGGCGGCGTAATAATACAGAATAGATTAACAAATCTTGTAAAGAAAATTAGATATAACATTTCTGTAGTTTGAAAGGTACACAGATTTATAGTGACTTTCAGTATAAAAACCTAAATAACAAATTCAATTTTCACTTTTCTATTGAGATCTTTAATAAATACCGAAGTACTCGTAACAACGTAACCTTTCTTCTTAGAAATTTTTATTCTCGCTAACTTAGAATACCTACTAATCTAATTAGCAACGGGCGTCTTCTTTATAACATTATTGTATAACATCTATTCAGTAGTCATTATGAAAGCTATACGTAGGCATATATTTCTCCTATTTTCTTTTTAATGTTACGCTGAAAGGATGCGTAAAGTTAAGTAACGTTGAGTGCGGTCATTTCTTAGATGGGTGACTGCAAGTAGTACAACAAGTAGTTTTAATTAACAATTCCGAGCTTATGGAGGCAAGTTTCACACAGTTGATCCAAGTAATTATTATCTTTAGATAAAAATCGTAAATCATAGTAAAGAATTCAAGACGGTTTCAAAATATCCGTCAAATGGATTGGGGTGGCCAATTTGGGCACTAACCCATAACTCCGCAGTTTTCATTGGCGTTTGTTTGAGACTTTCCGCATTTAGGGAAACAGAGGTGTCCAGCAACTGGCATAATAATGGACTCAGCAGCCTCGCCAACAATTTGTTAGTAATCATAAAATTACTTGTAAACACAAATATTAATGTCTTTGTACAGCGGTAAACAGAAAAATATTTCCTCATTAGGGTATGTACGTATTATGGACTCCTGAGAAAGAACCGAGTATAACAATGGCACGATAAAATGTATGATGATGTATTATGGCTGTTAAATAATTACGACAATACGAAAAAGTTACAAAATGGCGGCTTCAGATAATATACGATACATGTAGAAACTATTATATAAATACTAATAAATATATATGACAAGTTTCAGTGTCTTAAGATTAAGCTGTTTCTGTGGCAGATTCCTTGGCGTAAAGCTTCTTAAAGGTGATAAAGAATTCAGATTAGACAGTTGCGAATCAAAGCCTCAGAACCGTGTTAGTTCACCACACCCGGTAATTACCCCAACTTGTACAGACACCGATGAAATCCATTAACATATTAATTAATACCATCAGAAACAGATATTACTGTTAGTTACGCAAATAAAAATGTACCAATATGTCTACATGCAGGTTTCTCACCTGACGTATTGTTACTTATAAGGCTATTTCACTGTATTACTCAATGTTTAGTGATTTGCATTATTTATAAAAATAAAAATAATGATTTTGACATATTCATTCTTAGTAGATTCATGCTATAACTTACCTTTGTCTACTAACAAGGAATTTTTCTATTTGATCGCTCTTAAAAGATTTCGTTTAGGAAAAAGAATTGCATTAATAAAATATGTTGTGAAAACATTAAATACAGCTAGAACACAACAGCAAACATTCTCAAATGTACACCGCAATTGGCATACACAAATTGAAAAGCATACAAAAGGCGATCTCATTGCTTAAAACGATTTCTATCAGACAACTTTTGGGTAGACAACAAGAAAAGAACCATAGAGAAAGAGAGTAGGGCAGGGGTGTACATTAAATTGATTAATGTCCTAAACACAAGTACATATGTACACATCTTCAGAAATACGACATGCCAGCGACTATTTTCTATCGAATTACACTTTTGTTGTACATTTATTTATTATTTCTACGAATTGCGCAGTATCGATACAGAATTTTGTTAAGAATAATAAAAATATTATTTTTAACAGCGAATATTTAAGTTTAATTATGTAGATTATGTCCGTATCAAATACACAGTAATTTAAAAATATATTTTAAAACATTACAGAATGTCAAAATTTCAGTATTAATGATTCTTATTACTTTGTTGTTATTAATATTTTATTAGTTTTTTCAATAACGTCAGGTCTTTGCAGGGTGAGTAAAGAGCATTAAATGTGAAATATATACAAAAACATATATTCTAACAGATTTCATAAACAGAATGAAGAATGTACTTTTAACTTGTACGTATATAACAACAAACTTTCTATAACACTGGAGTATCAACGTATCTCATAATAGAGCCGAAAAATACACATAGCGCTAGTGAAATGTACAAAGCAATGTGGGTTTTGAGTTAAATGTCAAATTGGCTACACGCACTGCGCGGCCCAACACGTTGACAGATTAAAACGGGGTCTGAAAGTTGAAAAACGCGGTCCAATGTCAAAACAACTTCGCCTGTGGAGGTTCAGCGGTATTTAGAAAATAGCCCAATTATTTATTTATTTCAATAAATAAATATTGATTGTCGATATACGTAAAGTATGGATACAAAGCGGTCGGATACAAAGAGCTGAAAATCGAGCTCAGTGGCGTGCTATTGCAGGGGCTTATGTCCAGTACTGGACGGGAGTAGGATGGTGATGATGTGAAATATTACCTCATTGATAGAGTTGTTGTAAACGCGACTGCTAATCGAGAGATTCTGAATTCGACTCCCGGGTCGAGTATTACTGGGTTCTCTAACTTGTAACTTCTAGTAGTAGCTCGAAGTCTGGCAATTGGTTCACCACCTACATATTTCATGATGGTACTCACAACATAACTAGTGAAACATAAGAGTTCCACACTCCTCCGCCTACGCCTTCGGGTAGATACAATCATAATGTTAGATTTTGAAATATAAAAAAACAAAAAATACTTGTATACATGATATATTATTAAGATAAAAACTTATGGCCGTAGATAGAATTTAGTTCTAAGTACAGTTTATGTAGTTTAAGTTATAAGATCAGTTGTAGGTTCGTAGAAGAAGAAAAGGTATTCAGGTCAACTTCGTACTCCAGACTGTCTCAATTGTTGAAACTCGTGTCTAGCCGTAGGGCCATATTCGTCATATAATCAAAGATATGTAGACGCTGAATAACTCTCCAACATACGGTCTCAAGTTTAGAGTCCTGAATGACTAATATCATTCGTCCGAGATAAAATACAGAATGAAATTTTTTTTTTCAGACCATTACAATTCCACTGCTGGAATACGGGTCTCCTCTCGTATTGAGAGGGTTAAGGCCATAGTCTGCCACGCTGGCC
>DWDT01000942.1:0-17767 GCA_018245595.1 Microceris scylla | reverse complement strand
CTTGTTGGTCGAGAGGTTGCAAGCGCGACTGCCGATCGGGAGGTCCTGGGTTCAAATCTCAAGTGTGGTACTATTGGATTTTTCTAATTTAGAATGTCTAGTAGTGACTCGGAGTCTGGATCTGTGCGCGGTGTATGGCAATAGGCTGACCACCCACCCACGTTTTACTCCATGGCACGTAAACTTAACTGGTGAAACGTGGGATTGTACTACACTCCTCTGCCTACCTCTTCGGGATTACAGACGTGAAGTTACGTTTCTATCAAATATTTTTTATTATTTAGCAAACAGGCAGATGCCATTTGCTAGTAAGTGGTCATCATCGCCTTTGGACATTTGTATCATCCGAGACGTGGTCAATATTTTGCCAATTTCTTAGGAGAGTTCTCTTTGCGCTACTTACGAGTATATATTAATGGCGGTAATTCCGCCATCGAGTCTAACAATGTCCTGGCGGAGCGGTCATGTTTAATTTAGCAGGAAAAAGATCGATGCGGTTCCTCGCCGCCGTTGTTTGGCGAGTTTTAATATTTGATCATTTGGCCGCTAACTTTGCATTTTATTTTATTTTATTTATTTTTTATTTATTTATTTAGATCGCCAACATACTGCACACTAATACATAAAAAAAGAAACCTACTCGTATAATTAATGTTAGTAAGTGCCAGCAGCATTATTATTATTCTTTTGCTATAATGTCTAGTTATTTTGTATCTCTTTGGATGTTGTAAATTCTTTAATAATTGCGGCATCTTCAGTGTAATGTAGAATTGCGTATAATTTTTTATAGAACGAAATAAGTAATTTTACTAAGGGATCTATGATCTGTATTGATCTCTTAAGTATCATTTGGCCTTGCGGCTTCCATCACACGTCATTTCCCTTGTATACCTCCTGTTAGAACGGTCGTAGTCATTATAAAGTGACATTTATTGGGATTGATTGAAGTTGTCACGCGGTCTTACGTCACTCCTCTCTGTCAGCAGACAGCCTGACGTCATCCAACTCATGCATGGGCGCTCTTCCTCACGCATTAGTGCCCTCCACCTTGGCCTCTACAGTGTCGCGGTCGGCAGAGTCGTTCTCACGCTTGCAGGGGCGTCTCTATCATATAAATGCTATAATACTAGAATACGGGATTGATCATAGGATTTTCAGGATTTTATTCGTCCATCGGTTTCTTACATGAATTTCCCAGCATAATACGGAGTCTGGATTTGTGCCCGGTGCATGTCACAGGCTCATTCTCTATTACAACTGATTTATAACGCAACTGGTGAAAAGTCGAGAGTACTATACTCCTCCGTTCTACTCGTTCGGAGTAATACAGGCGTGATGTTTTGTTTTTTATACTACCCCATTAACGCCACATTAAAATACATAATACAGAAAAACACAGCAATACATATTTTTTTTATAATTGAAACAATATCATGTACTCGTTAGTTTCGCTAATGTCGTTACAGCGATAAGGGCGTTAGTACATGCCTACACTTTCATATTTATTTTCCTGTCGATAAGGTTAAGGTTAATTGTTTTTTAAATATATTTCGCTGATACACTATACGCTGATTACGCTTTCGCAGCGCAATCAGCATCAAACTAATCCCCCATTCGCCGTTATTTATGTAATGTAACGAACTCGCCATGACGCAGTGTTATTCAGCTTAGTTATAAAGCCACTTACACACAAACATTACAATTACGTGGAATCTATTTGGCGTGCATTTGTTTTGCTAATCGGCCCGTGATTTATAACGGAATTTTACCCACTTAATCCTAGTCCCACGGCGTTATCTTCCCCCTATATAGTATTACTCTCGTAATCAGAGCAAACACTCAATATATTCCATTGTGAAATATTAGCAGTATTATACTTATCAATGGTTCATTCTCGCATAATAAGTAGTTAATCTTCCAGTGTATGTATACACACATATTCTATAGTAAAAAAATTGATATACGACAGCCTAAAATTTCTTTTTTTACTCAAGAAAACGCTCACGAAAATTGGCAACTGGCGGCAACCATACAAAATCGTTTGCAATCCACAAACTCGTCAGAGCTAAGAGCGCCTCAGAATATTTATTTCTCAATCGTTTGAACCACTTGAAAGGCTTTAAGTAAATTAGAAAACTTCTGATCACGAGTTCAGAAAATTATTGTGTCAGCAGATCTAAAATGGTGTGCAAGGAAAAACACTTTTCTTGTCATTTCCGATTTCATCAATTTCTAATTAAATGTATACATACATACATAAAGAGTATAAATGGCAAAAGAAATTGCATATATTAATAACCTCTTACCGTTTCTGGGCGACACAGAGGCAAGGTTTAATTAGCTCCTGCAAATATTTGGACGAGCAGTGCACTCGTCGATTCGACAGAGATATTTCAGTATTACAGTACTCGTCTACCGCTTTGTTTATACCTTCGCGCTCATATCTCTGTATCATGTATTTGTGATATAGCATATTCGTGTATACGATAGTGTTTGTGAATAAATCTATAACTAACTATTCTCAGTTTTTACATTGTTTTACTCTGTTTTTTGTTCATTACTTTTTACATTGACGCAATCTGATTTCTGTTTGTTGACGCTCGTTAAAACTTTACCGCGTTATGGAGACTCGCAAACATATTTCCAGTTTGTTTACGAGTTGTGGCGAAATGTATTCTCAAACTTGAACTTCGCTACGCTTCTTATATAAAGAGTCTTGCAACTCGATAAACAACAACAGCTGAAACGTTGCGATGACGTAACACCTCATCAGTACCGTTTAACTTAGCCATTGAGACTTGTTGAAATATTGAATAGCATGGCATTAATATGAGAATAGAGGAAGTCTAATAACACGGATTAACTTTAAACGATTCTTCAAGTGTTTCTCCACGTTTCTAACATTATCGTTATTGTTATTTTTCTTGTTTTATTATCGACGAAACGTCAATCAATACATAAGTGGGCATTATTGGGTATTAGACGTGCCAGGATTAAAATTTCAGTCTGTACAATACAATAATACAAAGGACTCGTGCGTTATCTTATCAGTTTGTAATCTATGCAGTGCATAGAGAGCGGTGTGGCAGACGATACGGTGGCGGTGGTGCTGGCTGCCGTGGCGGGTTTTGTCGTACATCATGTTGGTCTCTGGTGCGCGTCGCACGTCTCTGCCGAGCGCGCTCGCGGCCGTCGGCGCATATAATGACGTCGCCGCTCCGTCGCCGCTCCAAACTGATTGTAACGAGGTAACAAAATTCACTCCCGGATCAAACTTGCACCGATCACAAATGAAATTATGTGGCGTACTTCTTAGATTTGATTTTGATTTGCAACTCTACATTTTTATTACTTCTTGCGACATCTTAAATTTGGTGGAACTTTTGGTCGTGAGTCAGTCTGTTTCTACAAATATTATTGCCCAGATTTTTGTCATTGCATAATATTTTTGCGCATTTTGTACATTTTCTTTTATATTTATAGCAATATTGTTTATCATATTATTATACAAGGTGTAGTCGATGTTATGGTCAAAGTTTGCCATAAGACTAGTGACTATTCAATTCAATCGAATATTTGTGAAAGTTTCATCTCTTCAAATCTATGTAAAACATACTTCGACTACAAATCGGTGCTGGTAAGTTTCATAATTTGTGCGCTACGTGTCATAATCCTAGATGGTTATCGTAATCATTTGTATCAATTAAGATAAAATGTATTAAGAAAGCTATTTTTATCAATCTTGATAACGTTTTTCATTTTGTAAACAACAAATCGACCGATAACAAAAAACACAAATCGCAGATATATGTTAAATCGTACAATTTATTTGACGGCACATCCGGCTCACATGTTGTTTTATTTATTTGTTATATTTTACTTATTTTAGTTGTTATATTTTTACTTTGAATCTTTACCTGTTTTGTTCTTCTACACTGTGTATTTTATAACAACAGCATCACTGAGTTTTAGAAGTAGTACACTTAATTTAAGTAATGCGACTTTAAAACGTTTATGCAACACATATGATATCATTTACATAAGAAACTTTAAACACAATGAATAAAAGTCCAAGAGGAGAGAGTAATATTTTTATTATTGAAAAGGAATAATCTGTAACGAATCGAGTGTGCATGTTTCTCTACAGCGGAATTTAAAACACATAGAGCAAGCAATTGCTTTGTGATATATAATAATCGTCGTGGTTTTGCTATTAAACATTATGTAAAGACTGCTCTACCAACTCATAGCATACATATTGTTTAGTTGTTCTGAAGTTTTTTCGAAGTTTCATATTTTATAATTGTCGTTACAGACCATTGGTACTTAGTGGCACATGACGTAAGCAAATAATTTGAGTGAATTTTTTATCACCTTTTTCGATTCTTATCGCTTCTTAATCATTGAAATTTGATACCTACCTACGTGAGTATCTTAGTAAAATATCTACCTAGATATGTACTAAAATAATAACGCGTCATCATTGATTCAAAATTTTCATTTTTTATTAATAAATTTGTCAATGTTAATTATTTCCTATCATTGTCAAATTAGTATTTGAAATGTTATAGAAGTACGTAGTGGAATCATACACAGTAGCCCTGGGGACAGCGTCACCAAATTGTAGTCTGCTCTACATATATTAAAAGTTCTACATGTAGAGTCATAACATTTTACGTAATGAATCCCCATAAAATTTCTTTTTAATCGGTCTAGCTACGATAGACTACGAATAATAAAATTACGAATCTATTTGATAGTTATAGTTTATTTTCTGGGGAATCCCCTTTCGGCCTTGATTGCAATGTTGTGCAGTCTAAATTCATAGTTGTTACTCATTTTAATTATACCTCATAACTGCCACAATTTTTTGTGGTCCTATAATGACCGGTCCACCACAAAGTAATTATTTTGTGAAAATGGTTATCAGTAACTGTTTTGGATAATTATAAACTGAGGTTAGATAACTCTACTAGTTCGTTTGTGGTTAAAATCGTAATATATATAATTCTTTTCCAGGATTAAATACCGAACGATTATGATATTGATATATAAAATACCGCGTTGCGTTTTTGTTATTACAAGACTCGTACGGTTCGAATCGGCATTTAGCTCGAGAGGGGAAAGGAGCTTGTGTGTTCAAGGAAAATATTCCGTGAGTTGAGCAACGTTTTTACGTTGATATACATACATTGAATGTCATTGACCACATTATAATAATATTATCTCTTTTATTTGATACTGTCTAAATAATATCGTCTTGTTGCCTACACTGGCGTGTTGCTAGACGTTTGTTTCTTTGCTTTTGTTCGTGAAGAAAAATCGCTTGCAATTCGCTTAATTATTTGCAAACAATGAGAACAATGAACAGCAAAGATGTAGCGTTGATAAGTTTTACGTTTCGAGCTCGTTCGGCTGGGGTATGATTGAATGAATAACAATGACCTTTGTTGCCATTTGCATACATTAATATATTTTTTCTTTGTGTGTGTGCTATTTCTGTTGGAGCGTTTTGATGGCGAGCGCGGTTTTTTTCTCTTGTGGTTTTAATATGTGCCCGAATCGGGATGAGCTTTAGGGACGTGCAGAGGTCACGCAGGGTTCATTCACTGGTAGCGGTCGCACAGGTACCTCGGTGCATGGGAGTCCTTCGAGGGCGATATAATACAAGCAGTGCCGCCCGCCGTATGGCCGGCCGTGGATGTGTGCGAGCGAGCGCGCGCTCCACACAGCGCCGCGGCGCGCACTGGCCCGCCGCTCTGCTCGGGCATTGATTGGTGAGCAGCGAGCGATTCGCTCAGTCACTAGTGCGCAACGCCAAGAGGAGCAAGTGTTCCGCGCAACCTCGTACCAATCTTATATATTTTTGAGTTTTTAATTTTTTTTATGTAAATGTTAACTTCAGCTGTGTCGCCCATATTTTTGCTAACCAAATATACTCTTGTTCACAATAAAACGTCGCATGTAACTATTTCGCGGGTGTGTTTTACCGTTCCAAGATCTACCTACTTCGATTCCTGTATTGAGTAATATTCTGTGTGTCAGTTGCAGTGGTTGTGCTTTTGATAGAAACAAGACTGTTTTGTCGCGAACGTGTCTCGATTTGGGATTTCATCACGAGTGGGCTAAAGGAAGTTTATAGTCAAGTAAGTCGTTATGAAATTATCTACACAGTTCTGATGTGAAATAATGGAAGTTTTTTACACATTTTTATTCAGGAAAAAAGAATAGGATCGAATTAGAATTTTTTACATTTTTCGTGATCAGTGTTGGCCTCGTCTTACCAAATATCCACGTCGAGCGTATTATTAGATTCCTTTTGTCTACTTTGCCTCTTTAAAAATATACTATCTCTTCCAATATTCAATTTTTTTTCACAATAATCCTGTACGCGGAATAGTGATAGGTGTAAATAAGACATCTCTATATGGGATATAATTACTGTGAACGGTAAATCCCATAGCGCGATTGCCATAACAGCGGTGTCCACGTTAGCCCCACCGTCCTCATACGATGGAGCTCGTATCTCGCGGCCCGCTTATCTATTCAATCAATCCGGTTACTTTAAATTCGTGTCTAGCAGTCTGTACGCGGACACATGACGTTGTCCGCTTTTTTATATATTTCATTCTCTAAAACCTGCTCTCCTGCTACATGCATAAAACATCTGATTCATACTTTATTTGTATATGTATGTATATACGCCACAAAACAAATAGTTTTATTAACCAATGTGATTCTGAGAAAAGGAATGAAACACAAGATGCCTATCGCTTCAGAAAAACACGGGCGTGAAATTATTATAAAAAATTTCGGTAGTGACAATCGGAAGTTCTCCGTTATATGACATAATGTAGGTACACAGCAGCTAGTACTTAAAACTTTTTGTGTTTAAACAATAACTGTTTGATGACATTAAATTTATTCAGACGGCGATCAACGCATCCAACGCTTCCTACTCCACGTCAGAGAGGAAAGTCAATGAGTTATTTATATCATCACGTGTCACTTTCACCGTGATGACAATAACACTGGCTTTGCACTTTACAAGCGTACAAAATATTTATTAGGTCAGCTTAAGGCGCGTACGCAAGGCAGCAATGTACTGGTAGTACTGGTACTTGTATATTTACGTCATAGTTACGTACATTTAATGTAACGTTGTGGTTACCGTGAAGAGAATTAGTTAACTAATTTCATACCATAATATCATTTAATAATTATTATTATTATTATACTCACGTTCTTGCTACATTTGTAGTTTTTCTAATTACGTATGAAACTACTTGGCTAGTTACGAGATAGAAGTGACCTGGTCAAGGTACCATTGATTTGCCGTCTAATATTTTGCGATATTGTGATTCAATCAAATCGCTATAAAACTGTTTGTTTGCTCTATTTCGAGACGTTCATTAGTAATAAATATATTCGTGTTGGTCGCTGTTTAAAGTTACTCAACATTTACACATACCTACGATGAATCACAATCGCGAATCGCTGTTAAAAATAAATAATTTTCAAGATTCATTTGACATAGAGTATTTTTAGATATCAGATTGGTCGTTTACCGGGTGGGCAGAGTGCGACGAGCACGAAATGCCTCCGTCTGGACGATATCTCTATCTGAACGAAATGATATAATAATATGTATGATGAAATTAACTAGTTTTTTTTCTAGATTAGGTCAAATTAGTAACACAGCTTTAAAATGACGGTGAGCTAACGTCTACATTTTCAATATCTTTTTTACCGGTAATGTTAGTTAATATTTATATTAAGTTTTTCTTACATTGTTTAATATTAATATTTTTTTCATTAAAATTAACATTATAATTTTTGTCTATAACACATAAAACAACATTTGTTAAAAAATGATGAGAAGCAAAGTGACAATTGTAATTTTTTAATTTAAATAGCAATTGAAACTAATGCGACAAATAAATAAACAAATTACAGTTAAAAACTATATTATCTTGTGAAGGCAAAAATTAACTGTTCATTAAATTAACTGTCGACCATCCGTTTACCGTGGACCTTGCCAGTTTTGATATTGTGAGGAGTTACTTGCCGTTTACAGTAATTAGACTGTTACATGTTGTATTGTCTGATATTAGCTGTTTCTCGTACGCACAGTATCAGTCTTCTTTACTATTTCAAAGTGTGTTCATTGCGTTGGGAGTTACTTAATATATAACTATTGTGGACGTATCAGTACTGCTGCAATTTCCTCACGTTCGTTTGTATATATCGAATTCACTTTGATTACCTTTTTATAAGGTAGTGTTATCTGGGATTTCTAACATCTAAAATGTTTATTGTTTTTTTATGCAAGTGTGCTACATCCTGGTCAAATCTCGTTTATCATCAGGTGAGATTGTAGTCAAATGCTACCTATTGCTATTAAAAAACAGTATTTCAACCTTCATAACATTACATCAAGCCTGTATTTATATTTATGTTATACGTGCTATGGAGTAGGAGGGGAGCGTATTACCATACACCGGGCACAAATGTAGAATCCATAGTAGACTGGTAGTTTTAAAATTAGACAAATCCCATGATATTTTGCACAGTTTGGGGATCTAACCCAGAATTTCTCGCTCCGTAGTCGCGCTCTCACCTACTAGACTAGACCAACGATGCAGTCAAATATTTAGTGTCCTACTTTAAAAATGACTCTGTCGACGAAAGTGTAAGGTCAGTAAGGAGGCAAAACGTAAAACAGTCGCGTGTATGATACGAACGCAGTGAAAGTGGCGACGCGGGCCGCGACCTGCGCGCGCGCACCGCCCGCGCTGTGTTGCAAGCCGGGCTCGTCCGTGGGGGGCTCTACTACAGGCCATCGTGGAAAATTCCATATCGAACACACCGAGAGATGTTATTGTTCCGGTTAGGTTGCTGTCGTAACCGTTATGCTTACAATTTATGGTTAGTGCAAACGCAAAGCGCTCTGCATTTCCCTTGTGATATCACGCTCGTGTTTCGATTGTGATTCATTGTGAACGGATAGGGGGATCCTCTTGCGATCCCTATTCGCAGTAACGTTTGGAATTGGCAGTGCTGTGGTAGTTACATCGACCTCATCGTTATCTCTATTAATATCAACATCATAGTCATCGTCACCACCATCATCAGTCTGTCTCAGTCCACTGCTGGACATAGTCCTCACCAAAGGAGGTTTTTGCCCCCAATACGCACGCTGAGCATATGAGTAAGGTCTCGTAGAACACAGCTTGGCTACATCGCAATTACTATGACTCGTCACGCCGTCCTCATCTGTTATGCATACAATATTCTTTTATAGATGGCGTATTATTGCACTTTATGTTTCATCGATTGAATCGAAAGAAAATACAGTCTTATTATAAACTAGTGAATATAGTGCACTCGGTAATTGGCGGTCGTCGCCACCACGTACCTCCCACGTGACCGCGGCATCCACACTAAATGTCTCATCCCAATACATTACATTCATTAGATCCATTAACACTTGAGTAATGTTCAACGTGACTTCCGTTTCATCATTTGAAACTCATTATACACTGAAAATAACGACAATAATAAAAAAATTATGACAATATTAAAATTTTACATTTACAGTAACATTTAACCCAGATTCGCGCTGTTAGAACTTAATTTGTAATGAATGAATGGTTTTTATTTAAATAAACCTCTCAAATGAGGAATAAGATAACTACCACCCTAAGGCATATTAGCATAATCAAATGGGGTGGATACAATGAGTTCAGATTTATTATCAGTTTGGTTCATTGTAGAGCTACTCGTATGAATGAACTCATTATCTGGCTGACGTAGCGTAAATGTATACACATTGCTATAGCCCCTTTTTATTTAGCCGCCAATGGGTCAAGCTCAAGGTATGCCACCACCCTGTCTTCATTCTTTCTTGTATTTCTTGTTCTTCATTCTTGTATTTCATTCCAAGGCGAGAGGCAGAGGCGTAGTTTCGTAGTAGTGTCGTTTCAACTGTTATGATCTTTTAGTCATTGTTTCATTCAGTCTTAGCTCTTGTGTCCAGGATTATACGATTCACATCGATCATCAAATAAGTGCGATATTTTTGTGTACATAGCTTCTTAGGTGTGTTTTCGATTAAATTAGTAAGTTTTCGTTTATTCCAATTTTATATTGTAAATTGATGTGCGAGGACAGAGATATTTAAATGTCAATGCTCTCTGCCTAATCCGTTAGAGATCTGGCGTGACATCATCAGCCTACTACTGCCCACTACTGGACATGGACCTCTCTCCAATAGAAGGCCAGCGAGCTCGATCTTCAGCTATAACGTGGCTTTGCCGTGACTGCATTGTAATAATAATCTTATAGTTTCATCATGTATTCCTTGGGTTTTTCTCTACACTCCTTTCGCTTACGAGCATGGTTTTTCCTTGAATGAAAACGATGATTCAAAGGTTTGGCGGACGTTCATCTTTCTAAATTAGTGAGTTGCAGCTGGCTGCTGGCAGCGGGCGGGGAGCGGCGACTATCATGTCACACTCACGTACACTGTGCTTTCATTTTTGTTTCTTTTCTCACAAACTACAGAGTCGCCTTGGCGTGACATGTGCGTAAATAGTGCGACAGAACAAACATGTCGGTTCTTACACAGTTGCTCTCAAATATTGAGAAATATTTAAATGTTGCGCAATATACATATGTTTATTCACGTATACATATTTATATATACGTCAATATTGCTTTTAAGTCGAGAACATAAATCCATTGAATGGTCTTTATGTAGAGATCCGTGACCTTAACACATACAAATATGTAGCGACCGCGTAATAAATATTCTTCAGACAAATTAGCGAAATGGTGTAATAACGAAAATTATTATTCAAAATTATTTTTGTTCTATAAATAATGACGTCATTAACTAAATTGCTACAGCAATCACTTGTCATATTCGCAAGAAAACACGTTTTGAGAGAGTCGTATTCAAGTGTAAAGAAACTTCATTATTTCTTTGCTGTTAATAATTACAATTGTTCTTTATTGTGTGTGAAGTTAACTATTATATGAAATAATTATTTTTTGTTAGTATTATATATTATCGTTATATCATCATACCACGTCACTTACGAATTAGGCAGAGAGCACCGAACATCAAATATCTTTAGTCTTGTATATACAATTCTTATCTAAACCAACCTCAGCCTTGATAATGGTCTTCGTTTTTTTTAATATTAAGAGATTTATTTTTTGATATTTTAATATTATTTTGTGATAGTTACAAATAGGTAAACATATATTATTATTTAAACAGCAAATGACGTGGATTCTTTGTTTACTTTTGTGAATCATGTAAACCATAAAATGGTGAACTTAGAGATAAGACAATCACTTCAATGAATAATTTTTCCGTATTGAATTTTAAATATGTATGTTTAAAATATGATAACATTTTAAGCTGTCGGTAGTAATACTTAGTTTCGCTCTCTGCGCTATAAATATCAACCAATCTTTAGAAAACTGCAATAATATTCTTCAATGCTAATATAACGCGACATATTACGTAGCTAGAAGCGATTTTAATGTGCGATGTCAGTACCGATACTAACACGGTGCGTCGATTGATGTATGTATCGCGGGAGGGGCCGAGCCGAGACGAGCTCCAACATCCAGGCAGGAGCGCGCACACGCCACGCCAGCTGCTGCCGTTCCCGGCTCCCGACCCACTGACCCGATACCCGACACTAACCTAAATTTAACCGGCGCACTCTACTAGGATTCGCCCCAACCGACTCGCTCTCACATGGCATTGACACGGTACGAATGATATGCACAAATATGGTAATATATACATATACATACATTTGTGTATTATAGTAAAGTGGTTGACGTCGGCGTGAAGTGGATGAAGCACGGCAGATCTGTATGAATAGAGATATTTGACACTCGGCGCTCTCTGCCCACCCTGTAAGGGACGTTGGGCCGTAATAATACGGTAATATTAAAGCTATTTGCTTATTACATTCCTCCTTTTAATGCTACGTCATTGTAAACCAAACCGTTGACGTATAACTGTGTTGTTATTTATTAATGCGTTCATATATAAGTGATGTATATATATGTATATAATATTATGTAAACTGTAGCTTCTGATGGTAAATAATTGAAATGTTAGCGTTGAATCGCAATAAAGACTAATAAGTAAAACATGTGTTCGAGGTACCTATCCAATGCGCAAAACTGACTCTTGATATTATACATGTATATACTTGTATATTTACACATTTGTATAACTACATACTGTATAAATAAATACACATTCATCCACAGAACACGTTCATTTGTTTTACGCTCAAGCTTCAACTGAACGATGTCAGTTAGTTTTTAACTCGTTAGTTAGTTGCAAGAAGACTTTGTAATTTGCAATAAATTATGTAAAGTCAATTAATTACTCACGACCGCCCTTATCAGTGGTTGCCTTGTTGCTTTATCTCTTGCTGTCGTGACACATGGAAGTTACTTCTGAGTCTCACCGGTTGCTTATGTAGGTTAATATATTTTTTTTATTGCTCTCTCAAGGAATTCAATGGCGTCTTATCGTTAGTACTCCATTAGGAACTCTACAATTGTAGAGTCATTGGTGTATAGACGCAGTTGACTTAGATATATTCTATTTAACCATGTGGCCTCTGAATATCGCTGTCCAGGTATTCTGTAATGATTATAATATGATGACCCAAAAATGTTAATATAAAGTTTACATGCTTTATTAAATGATGGTTATCATCATCATCAAAGAAATGTAAAACATCACGTGATTATTTTTTTGATTTCGTGCCAAAATATTTTTAAAAAGATATATGTTTGTCGTTTCCTAATTAAAATAACTGGAGATTACGATAGATATAGTTTTGAATCGTTATAAGCGTCTTGCCAGTAATAATAAATCTACCTGTTGCGAGGCGTATGATTAATTTCATGTTTCTTTCATGTTTCATGTTATCAGTTTCGTATAAAACGTTTTCAAGACCGTGACTTACGTGCGTTTGTTTACGGTTTTATTATTGCTAGGCTGTTGTTAAGCGTGTTTCCTCGCTGTCAGCTGTCCACGGCTTCCTCAATCCTACTTTCCTTTTAACTGATCAGCTTAACTTATATAATTACCTTATTGTATTATGTCTAACTAACGTAGTTAACCGAGCACTTGTTATGTGTATTATTTTTGCATAAAAGTTAAATATTACTTACTTTTTTTTACATCAAGCAACGCATTATTTTGCATCAGTATGAAGTAAAGAATTTTTTCACGGGCGAAAGCATAACATTCAGTAATATTCACACGTTCGTTTCAAGAATGTTTTCGAAATTTTTCACAAGAGTTCATTGTGCACCACTCCAAAACTTTTTTACGAAATCAAAATACAGAGAGATATAATTACTCAGCGAATACAATAACTAACATTTTGACTCTACCCTCTATTTAGTACAGTACTACTGTTTACATTTGTTGATAAACTTACAAAATATCATACTTCCTTAAGATTATAGTGTCACAGTTTATGACGGTACTTGTATGGAAATAACTATTGCATATTAAAATATTTGTATAAAAGTATTAAACTGATTATTTTTTTATCTTAATTTAAGAAATTATTTTTTTAACAACAATAGCTTATCCAAGCTTCCGGTGGCGACGCAATGTTTACTGTGAAATGCGAGTTTACGATATAAAAAATTAAGAAATAGTGTCATGTTTTTAGTGAACTTTATTATTTGTCAGTTATCAATTAGGAAACCGTCTTAACATTTTAAAAATATTAAACAGTTGCAATTTAACATTATATTTGAACATATATATTTACAAGGCTGTTGAAGGATGGTTGTGTAAAATAGTTGAAATATCTAAAATAGCTAGTCAATTTTCTCATGATGACATAAGCTCGATGCGTGCGCCCCAAGGCCTGAATATTACGTGTTGAAAAAAACCTCATACATTGTCATTGTTACACCGCGGCATGTGAACAAACGAGACAATGGCACGCCTCCCATTATCTCTGCCAAGAAAGATCGTGGCGTGCCACGACAGCGACTTCCGGCGCGGGTGAGAGTCAGATTGGGACACTCTACTTGACTTGCCATATCAAACTCGCGATTGAAATATCTGATACAGATTTTAACATAACATCACGCCTGTATTTTTTTGATGGGATACGCAGAGGAGTATAGTACTCCCCTATTAATCAGTTATGTTGCCCATCCCATGAAATAGGCGTTGAGTCTACTGCCATACACCGGGAACAAATCCGGACTCCTAGATACTAACCTTTCAATTTGATTTCATGGAAATTTTCATATTATACAGAAATATGATTAGATAGTATTATTGTTATATCATATAAGGTTTTTATTAAATACACGTGTAATTCAAGTGTATTATCGAGGGCACTTAATTAACCTTGGTAACATTATGTGCATGCTTAAGATTCGACTTGTACTTATGGTTTCACTTTATCTAGAATTTACTCAAGTGGATTGGGTAACTCGAGCTGGTAATAAAAGGAATCCGTGGATGAAGTAGATATATTTTTTATCGTTACTTTATCACACAAATGAAGGTGATATGTTCTTCCGCGTATCTTTTCTTCAAAGTTGCTGGCACTATATCCGAAAATAAACAAAGTCAGTGTACGAAGGTGTCTAGCGATGAAATGTACATATTAAAGAGGCTATCCCCGTAAATTAACAAGTTAGTAACGTTCATCTACTCGTGTCTTCATATTGATTTGAGTAGTTGTAATCTGAAACGCACAATTCATTAATATCGTCGACACTCGTATTGCGATAGAGGGTGTCTATAGATATATCCTTTGTTCTCTTATCTGCGTTCAATTTATTGTTTGTGTACTTTTAGACCTGTGCATACCTACTCACATGTACATGTCTGTTTGTATATGAGAATGTACATTTAATCTGGTTCACTGCACCCATTTTCAAGTCCTACTACTGGATACCGGTCCGTTCTAAAATTGTAGGAGGCCTAGAGTATATTTTACCATGTTGCTGCAGTGCTGATCGATGAAAAATGTAATAGGCTGTTAGATAGTACGAATTTATTTAATTTAGTCAGAGTGCTTTTTTATTGAAAATAATAATATGACGAAATCTTAAGACCGATCTTCGGATCGTTGTTTTATCGTGAGGCCGTTGGAAGAAATGGAATAAGTAATTTTTTGGGATTATCGGTAGCAACGGAATCATCTATCATTACGATTATGTGCTTGCATATTTCATTGTTCTTTAAATATTATTGCAATATTCATAAATTGCACACGATATATGTACATAGTTCCATCGTCTTACATAATGTCATACAAGTTAACTGTGTCTCCAGATGGGAGTAGAGTCGGTGATTAATTTAATCGTACTTACCCGTGTCGCGACGTCACCCCGTCCTTCCTGAACCGGTTCGAACTGGTTCTCCAACATTAGTGACCTCATTATCATCGATTTTCAAATATTAACCATCGCCCGCGCTAAAGTCAAATACGTTTATGCGCATATATACACAAATACACAATAATTTTGCCGTTCGTAACTAATGTTTTTGCTATGCGTTTGTCTCTCATATTCTTATCTACATATTTGTTTTGTAGATTTCCAGTATAATGCCTAAGCAAACCCAATAAATATAATGTAGGTATAAATTAAATTTGATTTGCGCTTTTGTAAATATACATTATGTCCTCGTATGAAACGGATGTCTCTTCGAATAGGTTTGTGTATCTTATATTTATTTATCTACATACATTGTCATGGGGCTTAGGGTGTAACGATGCCAAGTTATTATTATACAAATATTATTTAGAGCTTGTTGCAGCATATTATTTTTGTTTGCTCTATTCTCGTTGTTCCCCGTTTGACGGTGTCGCTGTCGTGTTGATTTTCGGTTTGCTGCGCCGGCAGCGTACGATGCGCGGGGGGCGGAGCCAGCGCGTCACGTAAATAAATCTCGAAGTGGAGCGAATGCGTTCGCAATATCGCTTCTAATTTGGTGACGCTACATTTCGCCGGAGAGCGTTGGTGGCGCGAGCGGCGACGCAACCGTCTACGCGGCTATTTCGCATAATGTCAAGGCGGTAAGCTCACGTCTCGCTTACGTCACCACCTCCCATAGCCGATGACATGAATGCATGAAAACTATATGATAAATAGCAGTCGCAAAAAACTATTGCCGTTTGTCGTTTTATGATTGTCTGTTTTGTCGTGTTGCCATTTTTTTATTTTAAGTATTTGAGTGAAACACTATTTGATGATTTTTTTTTACCCGTTGTAGAAAATTATTCTAAATCGGTAATAATTAATTAGTTTAAAGATGTAACATGTACGGTATATATGTCGGGTCTCGATTGTTCCCGCCGCCCCTCACGTGCATACGTGACCCGCCGTGGGCGCAAACAAAAGTGCGCTTTTTATAATCGCCGAGGCCGGGCCCCGCCGGTTAACGACTGGTGCGGTGCGGCGGTCGCCAGCCCGGCCACCGCGTCGGCCCGGTTCCCTGACCCGCGAACCAAACGCGACTAGTTCTGTGCGACTCCTCTCGTACAGCTCACGACCACTGCTACTAAACGTTTCGACATATTATAAATTGGAAGATTTCTGACGCCTCTCAAATTTGTTAGCTCGTCTCCTGTAAAAGGAATAATTTTCAATAAATGATTTGTAAAAAAAAAAGGTAACAAATTTGTGTTTTGTGCTGTTCACCTTCCCACCAGACCAGTTCAACGACTCCCAAATGTCCGTGAGCCTTTAGCCCCCTCTCCCCTCTTCTCCCTAAAGCTTGCCACAAAGGCCTATTATCGTTCAATTTAAGAACGGCGATTTAAACGTTCATTTTTTTTGTCGTCTCGTGATTTTGAACGACTTGGTGTTTTTATATCGATTTGTTGTGACGACTGATAATAATCACACCCCACTGAGGTGCACAGCCCCTTATCAGTATCGAATACATCACTGGGTTACGAGTGGAGCGCATGCTTGGAATGATACTGGTATTTACAGCAACTGGGTAATCTCTTTGCAATGTTGCATCAGACTATACAATTGCTGCTGGGTTTTAATTGGTTCGCCGGTCGTTCTAATAAAAATTTAACGTCTTACACATTGAACTCTTTATTACATTATTATTATTATTTTATATAACTGTTATTTTAATGAACTGTTTTTTACATTATTATATTTTATTGCTTTAATTTAATGGTTTATTTTAATCTGTATAAATAAATGATAGAGATCTTGCCTTTATGGGCGTATCACGCAAAAACTAATAATCATATAATTGAATAAAACAATAATTAGAATCGAATATTTTATTTACGATTTTCGAAGATTTTGGTGTTTGCTTCTATTTGCAATTAAATTATGTCCTGAATTTTAAAATAATCGCACAAGGTTTTGTTTGTCCAGATTCTGTGTGGCAAACGTCTTTTTATAGCCTCGATACATTGTTTGCGGGCGCTGTAGTTCATATAATATTTTTTTGATTGGCGTCTTGTCACAATCTGAATATTATCTGACCGCCAGCAAAATGTCTGGCCGCTGATAGTTTTACCTGAGAATAGAAGTTCGTTTGATTGTATTTAAAAAATGCCGTCAATCACTAACTTTTCTTCGCAATGTATATTGCAATTCCATTTATTTATCCTTTTTTGATATTTAATAGGTGAGGTAAATTTTTGATTCTACAGTCAGTTACATTTTCGTAGCCAAACGATGTCTGATTTCTGTGTTGTATATA
>DWDT01000941.1:0-17771 GCA_018245595.1 Microceris scylla | reverse complement strand
GGCTGGTGATCATCACCAGCCTATTCCCGTCCACTGCCTCTAGGCCTCTCCAATGTCACGCCACTGAGCTCGATCTTCAGCTCTTCGCATCCAACAACGTATGACATGAGAATTGGGAATACTATACTTCTCCACGTACTGCTTCCGGGAATTACATAACTACTTTCACACATTTACTTTAACGTTTACCGTTATACCTACAATGCAGAAACTTAGCATAGCTGCATTGGAAACTGATTCAATGCTCACGTCTATTGAGAGGAGTTATAAGCGAAAAGTACAGTGTATAAAACGCGGTAGCGTATTTTAATTTTTTTTTGTCTGTACGTGTAAGTATTGTTGGCTGTTATTGCACAGACGGATAACAATACACATGGAAAATGAAACTCGAATTAAGTTTCGTTTGATTTTAATTAGCGGTGTCCTTTAGGCGCGTCGGTACGAGATTGTAGTACTCAGACAGTGTAGACTTAAATCTTGTGGGGTGTCATCGAACTTTAGAATCAATTTGGCTGGCTTTTGTTAGAGAGAATGCACTATTATTTACCTTACACGAAGCAAACATAAGCACATCGGTCGCACATTTAAATTAACTTTTAATTCAGTAGGTATTTAAAATTAAGGTAGGTTTATTAATCGGTTGACCAAAGCAATCAATGTCATAAGAATATATCAACTCTTTATTTCAACACTAAGGCAATGTGATATATTCTTATATATGTATTCAAATATTTATTTTAAAAAAAATTAGCAATTAAAAACATTTAACACACGTGTCCCTTTTCTTAATGACCTTAGCATATTCATAACGTACACGTGTGTACAAGGTTCTAGAATGTTTCGTATATGAATGAACATAGTCTTATTATCACCTAATCTTTTTTTGCGGTGGTATCGCGTAATTTACATTCGCTTCTACTGGCAATATTCTTGGGTTATCTGGACAAGATTTTTGAACACATGGCACTTTGCCAGTACTTATATGGAAACTATAACCTAAGCTGTCGAGAAAGCCTGTCTGCTACACGCGAAAAAGCGGAAAATAAGCAATAAGTTATGTGCATAGTATATACCTACATTGTATATACATAATTGGTCCATTATTTTTATTAATATTCAACATTTTTATTATTTCATTATAACTGGCTTTGAGGATAGAACTTACTTGATACTTTGCACGTGAGCGAAAGACAGTTCATCGTCAGCCTCTAGATCTCTACTGCTGGACATAGGCCTCTCCTAATCGACGCTACTCCTTTCGGTCCTCGGCCTACTGAATTCAGGTCATCAGACCATCTGGTAGTAGAGCGACCTACGCTCCGTTTACAGAGACGGGGTCGCCACTCGATGACCTTTTTCCCCTACTGTTGTCGGTCACTCGAGCGATATGGTCTACCCATTACCACTAATTTTGAAAGCTATGTCGGTCACCTTGGTCCGTCTACGGATTTCACCGTTTCGGATTTTGTCACGTAGAAAAACTCCTATAAAATACATAATCCGTGCCCCTACCACCATGCAAACATATTATGAGCATATTTTGTAAGCCGGACTTTTGGTTATAAGTATAAAATTGTAATTTACATTTATCTAATTAAAACAATATCTGTTGCAGAACTGCTGGATAATTTATTGTATCTTGTTTATTTTACATTCTTTGTCGATTGAATTGTAACATCGGTTGTACTTGTTTATATTTATTTTACGTAACATTACGCCTGTAATCCCCGAAGGGGTAGGCAGAGGAGTGTAGTACACCCCCATGTTTTACCGGTTACGTTTAAGTCCCACATTGGAATAGGTGGTGAGCCTATTGCCAGACACCGGGCACACATCCAGACTCCGAGTCACTACTAGAAATTCTAAATTAGAAAAATTCAATAGTACCCGACCCGGGATTTGAACCCAGGACCTCCCGATCGGCAGTCTCGCCTGCAACCGCTCGACCAACAAGGCAGTCAAAGGCAGTAAAAAAACGATAATTGTTTTTTTATTAAATGTATCGGTGACCCATGAAATACAATGAATCACATAACATTCAAAATACAATATTAGTCAGGAATAGTTATTAGGCTAAAGCCTTAACCCGTATCATTCTAACAATAGACTCATACTTAATATGAATTCTTCAACCGGATGTTGACAATGTTGACGATGAGCATGAAGTCGAATCAATATTGCCACATGCGTAATTTCAGGCCTTTAATCTCCCTTGGGGTAGGCAGAGGAGTGTAGTACACTCCCACGTTTCACCACGTTTACCTTCTACTACGGAATAGGTGGTGAGCAATTGCCATACACCGGAAACAGATCGAGACCGCGTCACTACTAGAAATTTCTATTAGAAAATTAAGTTACAAAAATGCTTAGCACAAATATAGTGAATAAAATAAAATGTAAAACACAGTACTCGTGGCAGTAGTAATAGTGTAAACATAGTATATAAAATATAGCCCACCAAAGCAATATTCGTATTCAGTAAACATTTATAATATTAATAACATCTGTGTTTTCTATATAACAAAAGGTTAATTTCCCCTAAAAGACATTTTCGGCGTTCGCTTAATGTCAGGTATTTTATTTAATACTGTTATATACCCTTATATCTTAGTGTAGATCAAATTGAAGGGACTTTTCGAATGTTCCAAGAATTTTATTAGGCACTTAGGGCGAGACGTCTGCGAGGGGTGCATAAGTTTAAGATCGCGTTTCCACAACTCACTGCGATATCATATGATCGGTGGAATGATTTGTATGTATATCGATAACAAACCGAGAATAAAAAAGGCACAGTTGTAATATCCTACGACATCTCCACACATAACTAACTAAACTGAGCATCTAAAGAGCTTGTGTTCTAGTGGTTACTAGAACACAAGATATTGATATAGTTTATTAGCGGCCTGGTTAGGCCGCTAATAAACTACATCAATACGTGTAAATATACACTTATACAAATATATTTACAGTCAAACACGGAACAAATACTTGAGCTCATCATAAAAATATTTATTCTAAGTGGGAATCGAACCCACGACTCCCGATGCAACAGTCAAGTTCACTAGCCACTGCTCCAACAGGCCAGTCAAAATATGATAGACAAATGTACCACATATGCACCTATGTATAATTATTATGTGGATACATATATAAATGAAGAATTTAGCAGATACACGATGGTCTATAAGGATGTACATACAAGATCTGCGGGACTAGATCTACGGATATAATAATATTAATAATTACTATGCATATATTTACCATTTACGTGATTAAATTATGTACCGGTTTGACTCATGTACATTTTATTGTGATAGCCCGACTAGTTTTGTAGCTATACAAAATCCTTTTCGGACGTATCCGACGACCTTCCTGACACATTCCTGCCGATCGTAGCTACATTGGGCCTAAGACAGAGAGACAGCTACTCATGACATATTTCATAGTAAAATATCTACTGTTATAATCACGCAAGCGAGTTTCTTATCTATGCTAGAAACTATAATATTTACACACTTTAATACCGTGATTTTAATACGAAAGGTGACCTCTTTGTCCCGTAGAACTAGGTATGTCGTCGCGCGCGTGCTGTTTCTCGACTAAAGACACCACGCAATAGCAAGACTGGCATGATTTAATACTTTAACTACCCTCTAACTCACGATTTATTCAACACGAGCTGAAACTTAAACTGCATAATTAAAACGTCAATATGATCCAGAGTTCAAAATCTCAGAAATCTAATCGGTTTTAAAGTTTATAGCATTAAAATAAAAAATCATTTGACACAGTTAAAACGCTTTGGAGTGTATTTCATACTCAGCAATATTTTGTTTAAAAACATATTTAAACGGAACACATTATAAGTTTCTCCAGTTAATTCTAATAGAATTGTACGTGACCCGTTAAATTGATTTGACAAAAATCGTATTAATAATAATAAAGTTTATAGTTTAACAGTGAAACCCGTTTTAATACGAACACTTGAAGAGCTTTAAACCTAATCGACCCCTTATTGCCGTGCCATAAACCTCAGATATCTGTCCCGTATGGCTTAATAAGTTTCCCATCACGTCGGGCCGGGGTCGTAACCCATGAGTTAAGGCTTCATTTACATGCATATTAATCTACAATACAAAGGAAGTACATCAAAGTGTTCTCTACACACCGAATGATTATATAGACATATTTATATAGCTGGAAATGAATATATTATGATTACTATGATAATTATTGCCTAGAAAAATTTCGTGTTTAATCTCCTACAACTCCTTTGTCCTGTTCTTCCTGCCTAAGGTAAAGATTAAAATTCCGATTAAAATTCACGCACCAAGATTGCTACATAATGTTATTCACGGATTCTTGCAAAGTAAAATTTGTTTCATTTATAACTACAACACAAACAAGGGAATTGAAACGAATTTCTGCATTCGCTATAATATTATCTAACTACAATCGCGCTATTGTAGTAACTAACTACAATACCGCTATTTTTAGTAACTAACTACAGTCACTATACCGGGACCTAATTAACTTCATATGTTCAACCGCGCGCCCTACAACGATCCCACCACATGACACTCGATTGTCACATAGTTGTAAATGGTCGGCGACTGTCACAAACATTAACATGTTCGCGTTTCAAAGGAATATTAAACCAAACGTGGTTAGATACTTAGCTAATATGGCACAATAAACAGTAATATACTCAAGACATATCTATATAACGTTATATCTATAGCGAAATGTGATTTTGATTCAATTGGTCTGGAATGCTGTGTTCATTATTTGATGCCTTGGTACTTAATGTACTCTTATCCACACTGGTCATGGACGCAACTCATACTCTGCTTACATATGGCTAGACGACAGTCATACGATCTTCACATAATAGGCTCTAAATGAAAATCCTGCAAATACTGAGAATTGGTATCGAGCCAAGGCATCGATTTAAAATCGATTTATCATCGAAATGATTGTATTGTTTACTTACATAATCAATCCAATCCAATTTATACAAACATTTATAAATATTAAAACAATAGCACGCTAACTTTTATACATTAATATCCATAATTAAACTTTAATTCAAGTTTACGCGTTAACAGTCCAGCTTCGAACGGCACTAAAGAAAAGCGTCCCAAATCACACTAATTACTTCGCGACGGGTGTAAAATGCGATTAATGTAAATACCATTTCGATATTGCACTCTCTCGTTTTGTTAGGGATTGTCGACTAATTAAACTAATGCAATCAGTAGCAAGGCTTTCCTTTATTGAAAGTGCTATTTAATTATCACGATATTTGCAGTTCTGGTCTCGCTGTCCCACAAACTTTCCCTTTGACATCCAGTTTGTGTACTTAAATGAAGTTCTAGTAGTTCCACCTCGCTCGCAGATGCAAAGGCTTTGCATATTGAAGTAATGTCGAGCGTGGGCATCTTTTAGTTAGTGACTTAATACTGGTTTTTTTTTTGTAAAGAACGTTTCTTGGTGGCCACCTAATTGGTTGCTTGAAAAAAATCGAAAAAGTTAGTAGCAATCCGTATTTACTCACAGTATTCTACACTGGTGCATCATGGCAATACCCAGATATTCTAGTGACAGTCATATGTTGTAGTATAATAAAATCTTGCGACAACTACACACGAACATCTGATCTCATTTTAAGCAGACTGTGCGGTCACGAGACGGTTGATTAACAAATAGATATAAATATCTAAAGAAATATTATTATATTATAGTTATTATGTACTTAGTAGTATTATACATATATTGCTTAATACCCAGATAGAACAAATACTCATGTTCACCAAAGTAATATTGATCCTATGTGGGTATCGAACTTATTACTTGCGACTTAGCCCTTAAGGTCACAAAGTACTAGACCGACAGGCCAGTTAAACTTACTTAACAAGCTACGCCTTGCTGATTTACTCGCGAAAAATAACAATATTATTACATTACGAGTATAAAACGTAATTTTTATTCCTCAGGGCAATTTTCAAAAAATATATTCAATAATACATAATATGTATGTATATGTATTTGGCACTCTGTGCCCTCTACCTACGCCGTAAGAGGCCTAACATGAAGATATGCGTGTATATGTATGCAACTTTAAACTTATATATTGCTATTTCCAAATAAAAAAATTGCAAAGTTTCATGCAAACTAGCATTGACTATTTTAGCCAGCAAGCGATTAATTTCCAAAAAACATCACAAGAAATATTTTTTTCCACATTAACTTCACTGATAATGTTGATCTGTAAAAACATTTATTATCATGTCTACATATACCTACTTGGACCTACACATCGTAAATATCACTAAATCACGCGTGAACAGCTCCATGGTGCTGAAACGGTACCTTTCCAGCAAATACGAGTATAATGCTTTTACGGGTTTGTGTTAAAATATAATCAAATTTCTAATGAACATCCAGAATCGGTTTACAAACACGTCTGTTGTCACCCAACCTTTGCCATGCAATTTAAGTGTACCTAATTTGGTAAAAAGGTAAGTAGAGACTACTCCCGTTCAATAACACCATGTAGCACCTATAGATATAGAACGCGTTCAATTATCGCACTGTCAAATCACAATTAAACTTAATACGATACCATTAATCTGATACAAAGCGCTCAGAACACGGAAGGCGACAAGCTAATTCCGAGTTTAACTTCTATTTAATGGCGCGTTTATGATTATTTGCGGGCGAACTTCGAAGGGCGGTGCCATTAATATGGACCGAAATAACCAAACAGGGGAGTCAAGGAAATTACTTAAGTATATATAAACTACTAACAACGCTCCAAATACAACGTAACATCACGCCTGTTTCTCCGAAGAGGCAAGCACAGAAGTATAGTATACTGCCACATTTCACCAGACATATTAACCATCTCATGTAATAGAGAGAGAGCCTCTTGCCACACATCGGGCACAATTTCAGTCTCTGAGCGACTACTAGCACTACATTCTATACTATTTCGGATAAAGTATACTAATTTCTCTGTCATATACTAACAAAAAGATATGCTGGACCTCATAACATGGACGAACTATTTTATATAAATCGATGTCCTTTTAAGGAACGAGTTTCGGTCCTTGCCGTATAAACTCTAGTCAAATTCTCATAATCTTTAATAGACTGAAAGAAATATTAACCAGAATATAAGCAATCTTGCTCAACTTAAAACAGTTTAAAAGACGCAGCTGTTTTCCGATATCGATTATAATTTAACAGCTAACCGACCCCTCGTGGAAAAGCTTAGTTAAATAAACTTCGGATTGTCTGCACTCGCAAGTCATATAGACTCAGAGGTATGGTTCTGAATTACTATCACACTGATATGCAATATTTTAAGAAGTCAGGTTACCCTGAATATTTTTAAAACAAATAGACATATATGTAGGTACATAATAAGTAATAGCACCTGAATGGACACGACATTCTCACTGTTGGTAAAGTAGTAGCTATGATTTTTCTAATGTAATTAAAAGTTTAGAAATCATGACCGATATTTTATACTACATTTCTCTTACAATAATAAATGTGAAATCGTTTGAGAGGATGACGTTAAGATGAGGAAAAAATATTTCTTCTGTGTTACCGTAGACAGTAGAATTATTTCTGAGTCGCTGCATAAAATGTAGTATCTCATTGCTGAATATAATGTTTAGAAAATTATATTATTTGAAAGAAAAAACAAGATACAATTGTGTGATCGACCATAAAAGCATGTATAAAACGCAAACGTAAATATATAGTGGTGATATTTGTAAGCCTATTGCCATATGACACAATCTCACGGTCCACACTACTAATACGAATTTGAATTTAGAATAGCCCAATAGTACCAGATCCGGAAATGGAATACAGGACCTCTCAATCAATAGTCTAGTCGGCAATCATTAAACAAACGAGGCAGTCAAAGTAACATCCACATTAAAACTGTGTTTTAAAACATAGTAAAAGCATACTATGACACACTAATTAAAATATGCATATGCATGCATACGTAGCTCCATTACGTTCTGCGACTGTTTGGTTACAACCGTTCTCGTTTCAGTCCCCGACAAATAATTTACTCGTATTCAATGTTGCACTACTTATTTAAAATCTTTTCAGTACGTTGCTTCTTGGAATTGAATAAAATACTTAGTATTCGTTCGTTTAAAATTATACGGAATAAACACAAAGATATTTAACACTGTAATTCATTATCATAATCATCAGCCTATCTCCGTCTGCCGCTGAACATAAACCCCTCCAGAGGGGGTTCTCGCTCGCTATCCCCATGCTAGGCATTCATTAGTAGAAATTATTAGTACCCTGTACGGGTTGGAGTATTTGTCCCAAAATGCTTCTGTCCTCTATTAATCCAAATGGGCCCAAACTGACCCAAAACCAATATCGCTTTGAAATAATTATTACGTATGTTAATAATAGATTATATCTGGCTTAGACTAGCTCAGTAGAGCAGATGTAAATGATTTTAAAATGATTGTAATAATAATAATTTCTACTAATAAAAGCCTTATATTGCAATAACTTACAAATAATATTGCAACTTGTTACGTACCTGGTATAATCATTTAATATAAATTCTAGAAATAAGATCTTGAATCTAACTCCAAAAAGTCCGGAGTTCCAATAAATACCGGGTACCCCTAGATTTACGAAGTCATTATCATTCTAAGAATAAACATTAATCACAAGTACGAAGTAAGTGAACATGTGAAGACTTCCATGTCTGAATATTTTGTGTGATCTGTGAAGACAACAACAATTGTGAAACCGGAAGCGTACAAAAGATCTATGTACATAGTAATTTATTTATATTCCATCAATTGCCATAAATACATTATATTTGAATTATTTTTAAACAGTCTATTGTGCCACTTCAGCTTTTGTTTTAAATTTCTAAACTGAATTGTGATTCGTAGAATTTTCCAGAACAACAGTGGAATCCCGCTTTTAACAGATTGCGAAGTTTATGATCTATGACAGAAATTTTCACTCAGCTGTAAATTTTCTAATAAATGTTTCTATGTAGTTTATTTTCAAAATAATTTAATGTCATAAACCCTTAAGAAATATTTCTGGACTATATAGATAAAATATATACATCTAAACTATACAGATTAAAATATATTTAATTGTGCTTTCTTTGCATTTATTGGTGATTACGTGTTCCAAGGAGCAATGAAAAGCTAACGGAGAAGAATATAATACATATCACAGCTTTCGCCGTCGGTAGTCACTGCTATATAAAGCTAAAATACACGATTTTCTATTTAGTGATGATCTTTAATATAGTAATATACATAGTAATTTCTTTTGAATCATGTTCTGTAATTTCCGACATTAAAGAATTTTAACGATAAGCTACATGCGAAATT
Organism: Microceris scylla; assembly: GCA_018245595.1. NCBI lineage: Eukaryota > Metazoa > Arthropoda > Insecta > Lepidoptera > Hesperiidae > Microceris > Microceris scylla. The sequence continues at coordinate 8,361 of DWDT01000941.1, read as the reverse complement.
CCCAAAGCGTATACAAGCGCGAAATGTCAATTCCCGAACGATCCAGGAATTTTGCTTACGAAGGTGGAAATATCAACGTTTTTGGATTATTGGATACAAATCATATATGTACATGGGCACAGCTGGAAATATAATATTCCCATAATAACATATTGTAATTTTAAAGGACCTTGTATATTATTCATTAAATCGAGTATATTTTTACTACAAAACTGTATCATATGAATAGTCTCAGCCCCTACTCCATGATGTGACAAAAGTAACTGGTGAAACGTGGGTGTACACACTCTTCTGTGTGCCCCTTCGGGGAGATACAGCCGTGATATAGTGTTCTTGTAGCGAAAATGTACTCAGAACTAAAATATAGTTTCACAAAAAACTTATATAACATTTTATCGTATTATCACGTGTTACAATTAAGCATCAATGGATGCTAAATCTCATATCATACAAAATTGCCAACGAGGTGGACGACGGATTTCTAAAAACAAGGCCATTAATCTGTCAAGCGTTTGAGTTATTGCTAGTAGATAACTTAATTAAAATCCTACGTCATTATGTCCTTTGGAGACTAATTTTTCTTCTTTATAACCCGACAGTCGATCTGGAAATTATTACACGATTAACTACGACACAATTCTAAATCGTCAGCGCAACAGATGTCGTAAAATATATCTTAGTAGCTACAAATCGTTAAATTGCGCTTCGCTGGCCATACAACGTGAGTTTGTAACGCTAGCGAGTGCATCGGAAAGTTTGCGAGTGTCAGCGTGAGATTGGGCGGGCGGTCCGGGAGAGGCTGCTCGGCTCGCCCGCCCAGTGCCGCTCCGACCGCCGACCCGAGCGCACGCCGCGCCGCGCACGCACACGCACCCGCCGGTACGCGATACTCACACACGCATGCCCCCCACCCCCCACCCCCCGCACGACACCCTCACCCCTTCCCCCTCCCTTCAGGTGGATACTAATTGCGCGGTGCACACGTCTTAATAACCCTCAACAAATTGTGCCTAATAAAGAATAATGTTGAAACGGTTTAAACAAAGTTTTGAATCACTCAGCGATTAGTATCCATTTTATGTTGTGATATTTTGCATGTATTTAGACATATTTTCTCTGTATTTTTAATACCTATTATTGTTCAAATTTGATGTTGTCCTTATACTGAATCTAAGATTTAAATATTTGTTCAAAATTATGAATATTGATGGTATTTCCTAATTCATCAATTATCTTTTTAATTAATAATATTATTTAATGTGGTTAATATTTCTAGGTAAATTAGACTTTAAAATTAAAATCGTTGATCATAATTGAAACACTTTGTACTATTCCATTACGAATTATTTAACATAATTATGTCTATTGTTCGTTCGAACTTAATTATCACAATTATTCATGTGTGCTTTACAGTAAAAGCGAATTTAATTAAAACGTTAAATAAAGTTCAAAGCTGTACAAAATTTCAGAAAATAAATTTGCGGTACAAATTTAATTTAAGCAAGGTTTTAATTAACTAGCAGTAGCTAAGATTCTTTCATCTTCTGTGGAGTAAGCTATCCAGTGTTTGCATAACTTTTATATTCCCAACTCCTTCGAAGCCTTTGCAATTCGCCTTAGGGGCGGGCTGCTAAGCGTTATTTCATTTAGATTTAAATTAAACCACCGCTTTTACTCCCTCTTCAGTATTTCTCCATTTCTTTGTCACAAAGGGTTTAAGTGGAAATGTATAGAAATGTACATCTTGATTTACTTATTTCTTTTTATGTATTATTTGTATTGCTCGTTTATAACACAAATTATTATCGTTTTCTGCGTATCGACTTATGAGAATCTCATGTAACTGTTGTTAATTTTCAAAAATATTTTACAAAGTAATTTTGAACTAAAAATTAACTTATGTGCTACAAATGTACGCAATTATTATTTTTTCTTAAAAATTATAAATATATATACTTCTCTCATGTATTTTCGAATAGATATTTAATATTAAGGATAATAATTTTCATACAAACACATTAACTAATGTACAAAAGTGTCGAACCCCGTAAACATAAAAACATGGATATATATTGTGTAAGTTTCTTTAACAAAAATAGATTTATTAATTTAATATTTATCCCAAACAATTTTAAAGTTATCTACTTAATAAGTTATTGAGAAAAACGTGAACAATTTCGTTCTATTTTTACTGAGCTAAGTAACCGAGCACGTTTAATTACGCGTTGAACTTTACATGGCAAACTCATATTATCTGCTCTTCACCGAAGCCTCAACTCGAAACCTTTAAGGCTATTCCGAGAAATTCCAATAATTTTACATCCTTTATTAGTCATAATTTTATTCTATGTATATAACAAATTTTTATTTAACATGGACTATAACAAGTAATCCAGCTTTTTCAACGATAAGTAATTACTTACTAAAATTAAAAGCAATATTTAAAGTGATCATAATTTAAACAATATTTAAACACTGATATATACAGCGCCGCAGACCTCAATAACTATCATCTCTGACAAAAAGTGTAATATAATCTCTAAGGAATTTACGATTCTAATCGAAATGAAAGTTTCACTCGACACAACAACAATTTCTTATACAAATCATACGAGGCCTGATTTTTATGAGCCGTCGAGTTTCATCACGCGAGTGTTTCTACGTCGAAAGCTTTTACGTGTCGTAAATGTAAATGCAATAGCTATCTGTTACGACTCAACCTCAACCATTAGCGGCAGCCGCGAATCACATACACCATTAAAATCACAATCCAGACCTGTCACTTGAATTTATCAGCCGTTGGAAAAGTAATTCAATTCTTACGGCCAAAAACTCGTTTATATTATAATGTAATGTAAATTAAATAGGTATTTCTCTTCGGATATTTTTTGTTTATCATAAATACGAATATTGTTACTTTTGAGGGCCAGATTCGCTTGTTTGAGCATTAGTGTTCTTCAACAGAAACTAATGTGAGATTTTATGTTTACGAAAGTGTACAAAGAAGTTGTTAAATAAGGTAATGTAAGTGATATTGCATCCGACTTTTTAAAGTTATCTTTATATATCTAATAGTAACAACAGCTCATTAGTTGGGGTTCTAATTTTTCTAAAATTTACTTATCAAAATTAAATATATTATTATGCATTTGACTACAATATATTATAGATTATATTTCACTGTAACCTGCAATAACTATACGCTTAGCCCTAAGCCCTTAAATTCTAGGTACTAGTTTCAGAAACAAAACAAATCTAACTTTGTTCGTTTGATGCATAACAATGAATTTTATATCTTTACCGCGGTTTCTAAAACTTTTAATCAATAGTCAATTTTTAAATTTCATAGTAAATCAATATATTTAGATAAGAAAAGAGATTTTTTTTAAAGCGCTTTACATCAGCATTGTTAAAGACTCAAAAAAATTGTAATCGAAAAAAAAGCCAATCGAAAATAAAGTCGAACCCCAAAAAGAATCGGAATAGTTGCTTTGTAAAAGAAATGCTATAAACGAATATAGACCGTGAATTGTAAAGAAAGTACGAGGCGCAGATGACGATTCCGACGGAGCAATTTCGCTAAAGTGCTTTTGAGTTTCAACACCGGTTTCAATGCAAAAGCGAAAATGGTTTATTGTAAGCAAAGCAGGAATTTGAATGCAATTCTAACTAATATATAAAGAAGCAATAAAACAAACTCTTATTAGGATTAATGGCACCATGAAGAATATTAATAACATTTTTATGTTTCAAAATAATTAATTAATTTAAATAAACGTTATTAGTCATCGTTAATTACAAAAAATGTTATATTTATGCGTTAAAATATCTGAAAATGAAATATTAATTAAACTCAGCTAAGTTATTATTAATCTTAGTGACCGTACTACTTTGTGCAATAATAAGGATTGCATTATTAAATACAAGCAGAATTAAAATAAATCTATTTGTTTAAATAGTTATATATCATAACATCAATCCATTTACTACATATATTTATGGTGTTACATCACCTCAAACATGCAATGCAAAATGGATTGAAATATTCTCGCGTAGGAAATGAAAATGCCCTGGACGCTGGAGCTGATAAATTTCTCGCGCGGATTGCAAAGTACTTTTACATCCAAAAAAGTGATCATCCATTTGGTAACATGCAGTAACAAATAAACACCAATTCAATCAAAGTTTCATAATGGATACCTATGAATAGAATAAATGATCCGACGTTGACATTTACTTTGTAAACCCAGTAACACTATTGACAGGATTTAATAAAATTATTCATTACTGGAAATTTGCTTTAGAACCGTTTTGAAATCCACATCGTTTCATCTCAAACGAACAAAACGCGGACTCGCCATCAAAGTGGAATGAATTTACCGAAATTAGATATCCACATGAACGAACAACGTGTGGTGTGCTTCTTTTATGTCAAATAACAAATTTAATATACACCTATTAGTTATGACATTCATATTAATATACTTATATTCAATAACTACCGAAACCATTACAACCGTATCGCATATTATAATGTGTATATACAATTATTGTTCATGACAGGGTTTCATTTGAATATTATTATATCGTATTATACGCCAGATCCACTATGGGGTAGATAGAGGACACGAAGTGCCAAATATCTCTATTCTAAACATCTTGCCTACTCTCTTCATACACGCACGCCGGTTTCTAAAACTTCTGTCTCTCAGTATTTGACCTATTAGGTCATTTTATACAAATATCTAGTGTTAAAATTTATTGGGTGTAAAGTGAAATGATACCTACAGTTGTACCAATTCTAAGGCGTTTTCTTTTAAATCCCGGATCTCACTCCACACTGTTCTTGCAGTTCACATGAATAAAGATGCAGGTTAGTGTTACCAGCCCTAGAATCAAAATTCTTACAATCCAAATTCTTTCGTGCAAGCACGATTAATACAATCCAAACGCTTTTATTCAAGCAGAATTTAAACAATCCAAAACCTACTTTACTTAGTTTAAAATTTCGTAATATTACATTTTAAAATAACACACCAGCAAAGGCAAAGCAATGAACGTCAACAAAACGTCGTATGCTACGTTCCCTTAACCATCGAATCCTTACGTCATGCACTTCGAAGCATCAAAACTATAAACAGACAGCTTATTTTTAAATTCTATATTAACAACAGCATTTTAGATCATCTCTGATGTAAAAGTGAATCCGAAAATACGTAGATACTCGTGCCGCGATTCTTCGTATAAGCATTTAGTTCAGCTTGTTACTGCCGCGGCGCAGAGTTCATGGATCTAGGTGCTTTACTGTCAAGAATGTAGGCGGAAAGTGGTGTGATGGGGGAGAAGCTTGAGAACTAAATAGATTATCTTGTAATTCAATTAGTATTCTCTTATGTTTTAGTTACCATTAATTATTATATTTTTTATAAACAACTTCAAAGTTCCAGAGGATTTTTGTACTATCTTAGGTGCTTTTAAAAAGCCTGGATTCTCTTTTATCTTTTTTAATTTAGGTCATTGAAATCGAAATGATTATAATTTAATTAATTGTAACAAAATTCCTCTATTGAAAAGTTTCTGCGCTTAAATCTTTGTGAGATTCGATGCCATTTAAGAACTTTCGAGATACCTAAATATATATAATCAATGCCTTTATTTAGACTCATTGTCCTAGGTTAGAGAAGTACACTTTAGATATTTCACAGTTTTGTCCCATCCGCACCATTACTTGGCAACATCTCAGTAATTACATACAACACATGAATTTTGAACGCAACTTCGTTTCCCATCCAGAATAAATTGTGTTGTTCACAAGTACTTTTTTTGTATCTCGGTGTAAAAATATATGTATAAGTATATATTCATACTTACATTCATAATTTATTAGCCGTCCAGTCACCATGACGCTTAGTTTGAGACCAGATAACCGTGTGTGGAGATAGCCCAAGATATTATTATTTTAATTATCTTTTTATATATAAGGTTCCTGTGGATTCCTATAGAAATCCACATACTGAGTTGTATCGAACTGTACATGTGCCCTAATTTGCTTTGTACCTACTGGTGGATATCCGTTTTCTTCTTTTTTATATATTCCAATAATCTATCGGTTTAGGTAATTATAATGATCTGATTTTTAATAAATTGAATATAAACCTTTATTATATTAACTGTATATCAAATTTGTAATAGCTTTTATAAATTATTTCGCTGTAACGAAGTATTGCTCTTATACAAAAGTAGTTTTAACGTAAATGTACAATATAAACTATTCTAATTTGCTTCACACGTAACCCACACAACACACACATTCTCAAAATTAAAGTCTATATTAAAACTACATACAATAAACGTAACATACAATATAGATGCAAGTGGTTAAAAATGGCAGCGTTTAAAACACTAAGAGCTTCAAGTACTAGTAATGTACACCGTGGTAGACGAACACATTAAAACGTTGTAATACTGTACTCTTCAGAACCAACTGTAATCGATCTTAAGTAGACCATTAAAGAAATAACCATCCTTTTATGATAAACATCAAAGTAGAAGTGAATCGAGTCACTCCTTTTCAACTTAAAAGGTCTGAGGCGTAACGGACTCCGAATTATAAGGAAACGTGACTGAATAAACGTAATACGTAACATCATGTCACTCCTGTATTTCCCCGAAGGTGTAGGCAGATTAGTGCAGCAATTTCACGTTCCTCCTTTTATATGTGCCATGAAATGAGAAGTAAGGCTGTCTAGTAACAGAGTAAAGAGTAGTGTAATAGAAAGTGTAACAATTTAATTTCCGCGATCTATTCCCTATTACCGCCTCGCCGCGCCGCCCGCCTCGCCTCGTTCCGTTCCGCTCGCATGCGCCGCGTGTGAGATAATGTGCGCGCATTAAAAACACGTGGCTTCTGTGCTTAACTGCTCGTAAACGAATCCTAAGTACGTATATCCTATGTTCGGAGTAAACGGAACAAGCTTTGCTTGTACTCCGAACATAGTCAAAATGGCAAGTGCTTTCTTGCCATTTTTGACACTTGCTCCCCTGTTTGCTTGAGAAGATAATTCTACGTCTAGATAGTTGATTCTTTAATTCATTCATACTTTGCGTCAACGTCCTCAGCCAAGTTCTTTATGGATGTACTTGGGATGTATTGAATTTTTAATATAAATTCACGCTTTCGGCCCATTTGATTAGCGTGCTACCTGCCCTATATACATATGTGAGATATATCAAAGTTAGTATCCTCATTTTAATCGGTCGTAACTACATGAGTAATTTGTTATAATTCATGTTTTTTTAGTAAGTTTCATAATTTTACTGTAACAATTTGTGTCATTGCAAAATTCAATTGTTTCCCCAGTACCTTTGACACGCAATTTTTTAAAGACAAAGGTCATAAACACATTTATCAGTCGTTGACCCAGTGTTTTTTTTCTTGAAAATTTTCTATTTCTCGCTAAATATTTCAATAAGTAACGCTCCAACATGAGATCTGTTTCTAATAATATCTACTGGTTATATAATTTTTTCTCAATGTATCATCATGATAATAAAACATGACGATTGATGATATAATCAACGATTATAGATTTATGCACCTTTTGGCAATACACGATAATACGCCGAATGTAAATTGTGTCATAAAAAAAACAAAACATTGTAGTACATGACATTAGCTTTTTATAAAAAGTGTAACACTTAGAAGCGACGCACAGCGTTGTCTTAACGTTTGCCGAACGTAAATATTATCACAAGTGCTTTTTTCGGAAGATGCCATAGTAAATAATCTGTGAACTATTTTTGAAAACAGGATATCGTATCTTAGCTTATAGTCAATTTCAAAATATTTTACAGTCACTATGATTCTGTTTAATGTGCACTGTTGTGACGAAAATTGAATTTTATTATAGTACTCGTACACTCAACTATAATAAAGTCGTAACAATATTTAGAAATTAAAATCTAAAAACATTGAAAGTCCCAATATTATTTTCGTACACGATATAAACAGTGATAGCTTCAGTTTTTTTGATTATGAAGAAGTCGCAGCGCAAGAATTACAAAAAGAAAGAAAAAAAATACGACCTCTTTGTGAAAAAAAATATGACCTCTAGTCACTATTTCTTTTATTACAATTCCCCGTACCACGGGAAAATGTATGACACAAAGTATAGGAGGGAACACAGTGACAAATTATTTCTAGCTTTTGAAGTTGTCCAGAAGATACAGTTATCTTTATAGCTTTTTTCTTAGCATGTGTATCGTATTAAAAAGATGTATGTACTATATACTCAACATTTTATAAATATAAAAAACTTAATATTAGATAATAAACCATTGTATTAGATAAAATAAAATCAT
>DWDT01000940.1:0-17771 GCA_018245595.1 Microceris scylla | reverse complement strand
GACTACAGTGCCTACTAATTACAATTTGTGAGAAAACACGAGTCTCATTTCATAATCATCACCATCAACCCATTTATCGTTCCACTGTTGGAGACTGTTTTACTTTGCCACGCTGGTCAAATGAGGGTTTGTCCCAGAATGTCTCATAATGGAGAGCTCAAAGATAGACAACACATGGACAATAAAAAGGAAAATATCATATTAACATACTTGCATATTTATGACTACCTCGTTGGTCTAGTAATTTCAGCTAAGCAAGAGTTCCTGGGTTCATACCCCAAGGCCGGGCAGAGAGTAATTGGGTATTTCTAGCTTGAAATTCTGCCCAGTAGCTAGAAGTCTGGATGTGTACCCAGCATATGGCAACAGGCTCAACACCTATTCCATGGTGGGACGTAAACGTTATTGGTTAAACGTGGTAGTGTAGTACACACCCCTTCCTACTCCTACGAGGATTACAGGCGTAATGTTACGCTACTTTATGACCTTTTTTGTATTGGCCTACCTCATGATTCATAAAAAAACAACACAAAATATATGAAGAAAAGCTGAAATATGTGAAACTACAATACGTCCAAACCTAAGTGATTCCCATATGCGAAGTTGGATGCGACAAGTTGAGAATAGGGCGCGATAGCCCTTACTAGGTGACGCCTATGGCCAACATAGATTGAGATAAGCTGATAATCCTTCGTTAATCTAAGTGTTCATTAACGTATGTTTTAGTTAGGTACCGTAGTTAGTAGGTAATTTCGTTTTAAATCTGTCACATGACAAGATTGAATGGGCTGGGCCCCGGGGCGCGTGGGCCGCATCGTAACTCGCGCACAACGAGATGCGTGCGCGCTGCTAACTACTGACGCCGTTTGATGTACAGGGTGATTGTTTTTTACTTGTTATTAAATAACAAGTGCATTTACTTGCTAGATTTGTGCCCGGCGTATGGCGTAAGCTCAAATGTATTATAGGTATAAAGAGATTACTTCTACCGACCTCTTCGAGGGAATACAGACATATAGGCATATAATAGACGCACGGTAAAAATTTTGGTGTACAGTAGGTATTGTATGTATATTGTGATCTTGCAATAAATTGAATGGAATTGAATAATACACCGAAAATAATTATTTAGTATTTACTGATGTATAAGAGAATGATTGACTTAGTAGATTCACGTAAAGTTCGCAAATATAGAGATATTTGATATGAAACATAGAAAGAAAAAAATTAGTATCTATATTGTCAACTATGGCTCCAATAACTCGTAACTAATCAGTATATTTTGTTAATTTACAAAAGCAAACAAAATTTTAACGAAATAGGTACCACCCTTATTTAAGAGCAGCCTGTAGAAAGAACTTCGGACGCTGCAAATTCAAATCATAACTATATCCATTCTGGATAGGTAGTTGCCCACCGGATCACTCTTTATGGCCTATAAATGTGTAATTCACGCCACCTTAATCCGGTCCTGTGCGAATAAATCTGGATTAGCCGGCCCTGCAACGATTGTGCGATATCTCCTGATTATGCCGTTAACAATTGTAATTGAAAAATAAAATGTCCCCGAGTCCGGCTCTGGACGCCTTTGTATGTTTAAGATCGCGAGATACCTTAAGGGTCTACTACGACTATAAACGTGAGCTTAATTACATCATTGATAATCATAATTAAGCAATAAAATATTTATTTATTAAACTGTAACTTTAAAGATATATCATAAAGTTGAGTTGGGCGTAACAGTACTTGAATGATTGACCACTAGTGGCAAAGTAGTGTACGTGGTTACACTAATCGACGCAAAACATGAATCGAAAACCAATATCAAGTATATAGTTAATTATTGAGCCATAATAACTACATACTACAAATATTAATGAGACAATCTACGGTCTTGAAAATCACATATAAAACCAAATCTAGCAAAGCTGCATATTCTAATATTTAAGACGTTTGTAATAGTGCCGTAGTACTCACGATTATAATATTTAAGCACGCGCTCCAAAACAGAGTCCAGCAATAACAGCAACCTAAACGAAATACATACAATAAGTATCTGGCTATAACATTCCGAAAATGGTGTTGAACATCAAGCTACAAGCGGAATGCCACTAATAATTTCAACACATGTAATGGCGTGGCATTAAACAAATTCCCCGCAGAATTCGTGACCGGTTGCCACGAACCATATCTCATTGAGCACGCACAAGAGGTGGCGTTGTATGTTCGAGCACAAACATGTTCAGATAAATGTTGCCGTGTGTTTGTTATTGCCCACGTGTAATATTACAAATTATTTTGAGTGGAATCTGTAATGTAACATTTGTAATTTTGTAATGTTATTGTACTGAAATCATTACTGTCAGATGACATTGCAGTTTCATGTTTGTCTTTAGTTTGTTATCCATCAGTAGTCAGAAATTATCACCATCATAACCTAATCCTTTTATTATTCCTTTATTGGACTCTCTTCTCATGATAAGTTAAGAACATAGGAGTAGTATGCCTCGCTGGGCAAATACGAGTTAGTAGACTTCACACTCTTTAGAGAACATTATGGAGAACTATAAAGTTTCCTCACGATGTATTCCGTCATCATCAGATTTGGCAATATTCAATGTTACGAAACAGATTTTGTGTAGCGGTGCACGCCAGAATTTGAGTCCAAAACCCACGAACGCTATTACCTACAACTTTTTATCTCATAATTAATCTAAGCCCAGATCTCAGTTTGGTACCTATATGAAATGGAAAAAGTTGTATTGTGAAAAGTCTAAAAAAATATTATTTTCGCTTCCACTCGACCCAGATCAAGCCCAGCACACGTTTCATAGAAGTTTCAATGTAAAGACCTTGTACCAGTTACTATTTTGTTACATGTCAAATTGAAAAAAGTAAAAACTTTGCAAACAGTGACGTGTTCAACACTTTAATGATTTATTGATTTTATTCATTTAAACATCGATTCATTGATTCATTTAGTGATGTACATCGCGATTTTTTTCACTTCAAAACATTATGTTTGAGACTTAAAATGAAATAATAACGTATGTGATATATTTTTCTATGTTCCATATATCATATTCATCCTGAACAATAATCATATTACCTACGATTATTTATATTATGGAATCAAATGCACCATGTCCCCTCAAAAGGTAGTTCGCGTACAAGATGTAGAAGATACGATCGTTAAAGGCGCTTGTTATCGTGTCCTACAAATTGATAAAATCAAGTGTCTTCTGAACAGGGGTTCGCCGATGGAACCGGCATTATAGTTTTTCTTTAACTGGTATCATCCCATCACAATTCGTCCCCAGTGAAAATCCCCACTTTTATAACTATAATATTATCATATATATGTATACATATCTACATATATATTGAAATTAGATAAATCATAGCATGAACTGCAACTGAACTTATAATCGTTATGTAACTTGTTTCCAATAAGTATAATTATTATTGTAGAAAATTTTGCTTTAAAATACATCAAATTTTAGACCACAAAATATTATTATGAAACAAACGAAAGTATTTTCATTTTTGTCTTCTGCATATTCATGCAGAAGACAAAAATAGTATGCATCCGCACTCAAATCTTACGAGATAGGATGTCTCAAAATAGCTAAACACCAAGAAGGAACACCGCGGAGAAGACGGCCCGTGCCCAGCTCGAGTCCCTGCTGCTTTACACAGCCATTAGCTAAAGTCGTATCCGCCGCTATTTGTACCTCGTTTGTTCAACTGTCTTGAGCCGGCCGTAGGCATAAACTTCCCGGTATTATGGCAAATTTATGTCAGGTATTAATAATTTACGTTAGTTGCCGCTTCGCAAGTTTGTTTCCAGTCCCGCCTCAGTTCGAGTTGCTGAGAGTTAGAGACGTGCCGGTGACGGTTTCTTCGTGGCATTAAATATTTATTCGAGATTCAAGAGTGAGTCGATGTCAACTTCTGAGTGTTGCTTCTCTTGTTCGATTGAAAGGTTCTGTTACGTTGGGTTTAATGAAAATTTGACTATAGCGGAATATTGTAATAATTATAGTGATAACTTTATAAGAAATTGTTTATTAGAACTATCTACTAGTGCTTAATACTTAGTGCTTCTATTATACATTAATTAGAACTGATGAAATGTTGGGTCGTTTGCCAGAAGATTTCAAAACTTCCTTTAAAATCTCTGCTAATATCTAAATAACCGTTGTCTAACAATAATAACTCACACCGTCTTAATTACATAAAACGGTCACCTCTCGTTACAATATAGATCGTTGTGATTTACTAATATGTCAGAACAAATGCTTCTCTCAAATACGTCATTCATGCAAATAATTTCTATGTAAATGGTCATCCTCTACATTTGAACTGATTTATTGAGGCGCAACTTACGAGTACCTTATACAAATATCTTCTATGATTTACAATGTTTATAATATATTAAACGCTGATCTCACGAGCATATTAAAATATGTGATTGGAGCAAAATATTTAAATTACTTGATTGTAGTTTGACTGTAGAAAAATATTTAAATGATAAATTAATTCAGAACTCTAATAACATACGGTGAAGCGTCGGAAATAACACAATGTCCTTTACATAAAGCTATATCTTAAAGGGTCTTACGCAAGGTAACGAACAAGGGATGAATCTCGCTTCGCAGCGCAGGGGGTTATTAGCTAAATAAATTTGCTCACCCAATATGCTCGGTAACTCGATTTAATGGCGATAGAATTGATTCATTCAATTATGAGGAATTTTTAGTGCCCCAGCGAGCAGGGCTACTCGTAACTTTGTTTTAGGGGTGTACCCTCGTGCCGGGGGATAGTTTTCTCACGAGCTCGCATCCGTTATTGATTTATAATCTTTGTTTATTGTTTGTCGGTTTTCGTGTTGCATTCGCGAATATTTTTTAGGCGTAAGTGTACTTCGTGATGACGCATGAAATTGTGTTCTTTTGTGTAGATACTAAAAGAAAATGTGGATACTGCGTTCTATTCGTTTAATGTCTAGTAACTTTTTACAATTAGCAGATCAGTCTCTTCTCTTACAAAAAATGAAACAGTGAAGCGTTTATTAACCTTCATTTTTTCATCAGTCTAAAAAATGTTAAAAAAAATTTGGATCTATCAACTACTACACTATAATCCAATGTATTTCAATTAAGTATGCACATGTCAGACCTAGGTACGTCTAAACCTAGCTATGCATTGACAACTCATAGCAACCACTTACCATTAGTTACCCCTTTTTTACATCATTACACTCGTAATGCAACAGAAAAAAGCGCCCAGAGCAACTTTAAGTAACAGATTCAACTAATCAATATAGAGTAAATATTCAACTATAGTTATTACTACTAAATACTTAGTTATATTAATAATATTGGTCTTGCCGGGTATCTACCGAACGTGCGCCGGTGTATCAGACGTCCCAAATTTGACAGGGATTTATGTAGAGCCGTCATTGCCGCCATTAGCACACTAATGCCCATTACCGGGGGACGCCCCGTGTGGAATCTGTTCTTGTTCCAGCTAATTTATAGCTGGCCGAAAACGTCCATTAGGTACGTTGCATCTGTAAAAGAACTAATATGTAACAAATTTGTTCAAACGATCGATGCTCTGATCTATGTAGTGTTATAAGCAATGGAGATTTAAAAACTACTTCAAGGATTACTTTATTCGTGTATGAAAATGAATGTAGGAGAAACCCGTGAGGTCTGTAAGGATAGAGGGATTTGCCCTCGATGCTCTCTGCTTATCCTGAAAGAGACCTAGCATGACGATATAAAAGCGAATTACTTCTACAACTGCTTAGGATAATCGATACACTGATTTACTTAGGATTATGATAAAGAATCGACTCCATAATTAGTGCCTATTAACATTATATATTATGCTAAATATTGGGCCTATTTGTACGTCAAGCTCACTATGAATATTTTAGGATGATTATTTTTGTAAAGAATTACATTAGTATATGTTAATGAACAAATAAAACTACGTCACAACCGTCATTTCTTTTGCTTATGCAGTATTAGCATCTAGTAATGTCTTCTTCGTAATGGAAAGATACCAAACCCTCTCAGCTGAAATTTTATAAGTCTTAGACAAAAAGAAAAAATTCTATTCGGTGCAAGGTGTCCACATATAGTTCATGTTAATATTCTATAGGAACACAGTAGTCCTATATTTAATCTTAAAATTATGATAATGTCTATAGTGACTAGAAAGAATTAATATGGAGATACATAATATGGATTAACATATTCTTATACCAATACAATACGTAGCCTATATCTGCCCGAAGATGTACTATGTTCCACTGCCTAGTAGTGCGTACATTTCCACATTTTACTAAATACGTCATACGTGTCATCAGGGAATAAGTGGCGAGTCTATTCCAATACACTGGACACTATTGGATATTTCAGTTAGAAAAGCCCAATATTACCCGAAGATAAAACCCAGCACGGTTCGCTCGCCAGTCGCACTTGCAAGCTCGAACCACGAGGCAATTTATCATATAAATTAAGAATTAAATGTATACTTACCTAAGAATCAATACAAAAGATTTAAATTGAAGCTTAGAGATTTCTATCATCCAAATATACTGAATTTTATTATTAATACTTGCCCAAGTTATATCGCGAGCACCCGAAGTGGTAACACCAGTTAAGCTTACAGTCATATCATCGGAAACCCGACATAAACACACCTGAACCACAGCGGCTATCTTAATACATACATGTCTCAAATTAGACAGGGATTTATGTAGAGCCGTCGTCGTCGCCATTAGTGTGCTAATGCCCATTACCGGGAGCTCGCAGCTGTCGCTTGTTACAACTGATTTGTAGGCAAACGAGCAAGATGTATCAGCAGTTTTAAGAAGTAATGTTTCTTACTTTATATCTTTAGTTGATATGCGTACTAAAAATTATTTAATGCAATAATTATTATTGATAAAAATGTAATTATGCTTTCTGCCTATCCCGTAAGTGATATGTGCGTAAAAAAGTACTTAATGTTGTCATGAAAACTAATACAAAACTAACCTTTGCTGAGATAATCTGTTATCCTCAATGAAATTACCAAGTGTAACAGTCGTTATTGAGAAGACGATTACTTAAGCGGTATTAAGACAACATTCATACCATTGTTTTACTTACATATGTATATTTTCTTTGAATATATATATATTAAAACAGACTTTTTCTTTTAATTTTTGAAATAAACAATAATTTTACATTTTTAGCACTATATTCATATAGATTTAGTATAAATACGTCAAAATAATTTCCTTACCTTATAGTTTACAAAAATAATTTCTCTAAAGCGTGTAAACTCTGCCAACCCGCACTTAGCCAGCATGGCAGACTATAGCCTTAACCCTTTCATCATAAAAGGGGACCGGGACACAGTGGAATGTTAAAAATAATCGAATCTAAGTTAGAAATATGCAATAGTAACCGACCCGGGATTCGAACCCAGGACCTTTCGATCAGTACTTGCCCTTTGGAACCACTCCACTAACGGGGCAGCCTAATTAACCAATAATAATATAATTTTTCAGCAGAATTTCTAAGATTGCTAAGAGAAGATTTAGTTAGCGCATTATTAGAACTCTACTGACGCATCACGAGTGCAAACACGTAGCGAGCGAGCGGCTCGGCGGCCAATCACTTCGCACTAACTTAATAAGGTGGGCGAAGCGCCGACGCATACGTACATCAGCGCCGCCACGTGCTGCATGCGAATCGATCCGAATTACAATTTGTATGGAGCACGTGAAATGTAGAGATTTCTTTGAACGACAAAAAGTACTAGAAAATTCCATGAAATGCAGTACTTAACAACGTAACGTAATTTCACGCTTGTATTAGCCCGAAGTGACAGGCAAAGGAGTGTAGTATGGCAGTTATCAGTTATGTTATACGTCCCATATAATATACGATGCCTTATAGATAAGACATTGTAGCGTTATTATTTTTTGTTAATAGAAATAGTAAAATGACACGTTTTCTTTATAGGTTAGCAGTTTCATACAAGTTAGTAGTAGTGAAATCTTTTAAGTAAAGCGATCTTTAATAAATAACAGACTACATTATACTCTATCTGCGTATCTGTAGAGGTAGGTACATACATTTAGAGTTGCAGATTTCAAGTTATTATTGTAACTACTACGCGACTTTGTAACGCTACAGTAAAGATCAGTAGATTGGTGGAACTTGATCTATACAGGTGGGTATCATACTACGATGTACAGATATTATAAAATTATATATCTATATATAGAATCAGTGATATTAACGTTTATGGGCACCATTATTGTATAACAGATGACCTAAAAACGATGTAAGTAGTTTATGTCTATAGCATATTTGTACTAACTGACGTAATTCATTGGTACTACACGATACTATTAATCTTGCACCACAAAATAAAATAACATGTCCTATACCATCCAACGTCCGAGACATTTCTCGCAAGCAACACCGTATCAGCAACGGCGAACATCGATAAAGTAAAATGGAGAAGGAACGTAAACTAATTACAACTGGGAATAGAAAGAAATTAAAAGCTCGCCGGCAACCAACGCCTCCGCTTCAAAAAGATGATCATCCATCGTGAACGTGAAGTCAATTTATCACCGGGTGAAAAATGAAAACTTCGTACGCGTCCATTAAAAATAGTCGCACATAGTCGTATGACCCATAAAACGAGAGAGCTACGTGAAAAGAAATACAACTGGGAAAAAAATAGTCATCACCCCGTCAGTGGAGGCAGCGGCGCGGCGGCCAAAAAGAAAACCAATTTGCCCGCATCAAAAGGTTCGATCCAATCGCACCGTATCCACTCATTTGATATTTTCACTCGGCGATAGAGAACAAATTACAAAATCCCGATTCGCCCGCCGAATTATTAGCGCTATTTATTTTTCTGTCACCTGTCGATCGCGACAGCCTTATGGAAATCTCTCGAGCGCTGCATTCGAAGTTTTCCTATTAACGTGCCCCATTGGACGCCTTATTGTGTTGTATTTAAATAGGAGATTAACGAATAGACCGTGTTTCACGCTTCCCAGAAAAGATTTCGCATAATTTCCCGCGTTTTTTCCTTTAAATAGCTGAATTTATTAGCTTACTCCATTTCTTGCGAGGACTTAGTAAGTTTAAAATGAAAATTTGCGTCGGCACTAACGGTAAATAAATAACACAAATGTGTATGAGCATTATTGCAAAATATTTTCATTATCATGTCAAATAAATAAGTTTTTGATGTTTTCAGCAATATGGCACTCAAATACGACATCGTTCCAGTACAGGTGAACACAAGCAAAGCTACATGTTTAAATCAAACATTCCAAATTTTCAAATATAGCAATAAGCATAACACATGGATTCTGCCTAAATTTCTTTCCCTACAGCCGTAGCTATCATAAATATGTACGACCAACAAAGCCTCCCCTCCGTCGCCATGACGACCGCATCATCCACCCGCGCAAATAAACGTATCTTTTTTAATAAACGATGTCCGAACACGGAATCAATTAAAGCTATCTACTCGTATATATAACAATGCACTCGCGGTAATGGAAATACGAATGCGAATTGCTCGAGAAGCGACACTTTTACCTGTTGGGAGTTAATGAGGGCGCCATATTTTAGCGACAGTGGTCGATAAATCATATCGGCAAGATTGATGCGAGCGCGAAGGGAAACGGTTTGATTTGTGCGCGCGGCGGCGGCGTGACAATGGCGTGACGTCACGGCCTCCGCCGCTGCAGCGGTGTAAGCAAACACAGATACATTTGTTTGCGAAGGTAACTTTTCTGTGTACCGTACAATTTCAATTGAGATTGAATAATTTATTGTTTCTTTGTACGAACTGATAGTACTTAATGATTAATAATACTCGGCAGTGAGTGTGGTTCAAGATTTGATATTTTCTACGGTAGTTGTCACTAGTTAAAGCATTTTAAGTAATACAAAATACAATATTATTAATATGCTTTTAAAATTACACCGAAAAAATGTAGGGCACATTCCGGTGCCACTTACATTTCTGAGTTCATACTTTTGATGAAAAGGCACTTGTATAGATGAACACATATACATTATTTTATAAAACTATCATAAACTTTAAGAGTAACAACATATTGGAAAAAGGCCTGACACAGAAATTTAGTTTAGGTGTACAGGTCGATAGAGTTAAAATAACATAGGCCTCCCTTAATGAGCGCCATCGCGCCCTGTCCTCAGCTTGTCGCCTCCAGCATGTGCAAATAGACCATACCAGCGAATTAATAATAAAAAATTTAAAAAGTATGAACCACATGTGAATTATTTTATTTATTATTCAAAACATGTCATAAACACCTCGTTAATAAGACGAAGTAACACGAGCAATGTGTGAGCTACAAAAGATGAGAAAATGATTTCTAGAAATTTCATTAAAATTCCGCTTCGTCAAGTCCGAGGGATTTCTTCTTCAGGGCTGTCAGTGATGTAACATTTGTTAAATAATACAAATAAATATTATGCTGTGTGTATACTAATTTTTATAAATACATTGTGTAATACAAAAACCAAAATGAAAACAAAAAGAATACGCTACGTAGTTCTTCCAGTAAGGCATTGAAAACTGTTTTATTTTATTTTTTCAAATAAGATGTTATGAATGATGGAATATGATGTTATGAATGATAAACATGGAGATGTGTTAATTCTTGGAAAAGGTCTGGATCATAATCACTCATATCGCTTTAACGCGGATAATAATTAGTCAACGGGTAGCATGTTGCCTGAAATAAGCAAATCTTAATTGGAGAATCAATGGAGTATTTTTAAGTAGCAACCCTAGAAAGCAAGAAGGGCCAGGGTGTGGGCGAGCGGGCGCGGCGGGCGGATTTGTCGTGGCCCGGAAACGGCGGGGAATTCATTTGGGCGTAATAGGTTTCCGGGACTGGCGTCCGGCCCCCGTCCGGACTCCGGACGATGCGTCCGGCACGCAACGGAAGCGACGCTCGTGCGATACGTCGTGAGATGTTCTTATGAACTAATTGTTGAGATCTGTTGAAGAATTTAAAATCAGTTAATCATCAATCCTGAAACAGTTACCAACAAAGTTAATATGTTAAGTACTATTGGCTATAATAAACAGATCAACATAAAAAAAACAAAATAGAATTGTAGTGTTTGAATACAAAATAAACACTAAATAACGGATCACGTTTCTTAAAAACTAAATAAATAAATGTTCAAAAATTCACGCAAGCACTGTTCTGACACAAAATCCATTCTTTTAAATACATCTTAATTTCCTCGTACCGAACTTCGCAGACGCGAGAGGTCGATTCATTAAAACTTGTGTGACGTGTCATTAAGTCCCCGCGCTCGTGATAATTATTAATATTCAAATCATAATTCAAGCTTACGAAGTGAAAAAGCAAAGACGTGTTAACTTATGAATAAATCGAGGCTAAGTTTTTACACAAATTCGTTGTTTCGCGTTCATGTTGGATAAACACAGTATATTTTCGTCTTGTGTATGATTATCGATTATATTTTAACATGTATAAAAAGTGATTTTTTAGGTACAAAATATATTACACGTAGCGTGTTAAGTCTTATTATCATTTTAAAACTATTTTATAAAACTAAAATTAACTACTTAATATGCAATTAACATCTACCTGTTTCAACATCTAGAGACAACTTCTTAGTTCTTTACCCACTCAAATAATGAATCCTGACCATGGTATCTCTGCTGTTGCATATATACCATTATCAGGATGCAATGCAGATAGGATAACAAATACAAAAGAGAAATCCATCGTAGTCCCATATTTGACTCTCATATTCACACTAAGATACTCGGAATAGAATTGACTGTGATAATAACCAATAACTTTTTAAGTGGAATAAGTCCATTATATATCAAGTTATTCAATTCTTTACGAAGGGCTAGTGACCTCACGTTTAGAACACTAACAATTAATATTTTACTATAGTAAAATAAAATAAATAAAATAAAAATAAAATAGTTTTCAAATTAATAGTTTTAAGTAGGTACTAGTAGTTTTTAATGAGGTCTACATAACTATTCCGATATTTGAAGAATTAATAACGTTTGCATGTTTATTAATAGTATAAACATGAAACCTACAATAAAATTCATGTTTTCTTTAAATTAATTAGGTTCACTACCTCGTTCTTACCTACTTCACACTGAATCGTTGATCGTGTTTCTTGCAACTGCGACTACCGATCGGGAGGTCCCGGGTTCGATTCCCGGGTTGAATACTACATAATTTTCTAATTTAGATTTTCTATTAGAGGTTCGAAGTCTGGATATGTGCCCGGTGCATGGCAATAGGCTCACCACCTATTCCATATTGGGACGTAAACGCAACCAGTGAAACGTGGGAGTGCTCTGCATTCCTCTGCCTACCTTTTCGGGGATTACAGGCGTGAAGTTACGTTATTCATTAAATTCAGTTCTAGATAATTTACTCTAAAATATCAAAACGTTAGATAAACACTTAGACATGACTCTATTATTTATCTTTCTTTAACTATCAAAGTAAGAAGTATTTTCATTTTCTTTAAATAAATTCCCTTTAATTCGAACATTACGAGTACATTTAGATTTCGAACGCGTAGCTTATACCTAAACCTTGTCTATAACTATCAACTCTACGTCTATTCAATGAAAACCAACATTTAAATGCAAAAAACCGAGACAGAGTTTATTATAACTGTCAAAGCGTTTATTGCTTAACGAGCGAGCCACGTCGAAGCATGAGGCCTAATCTATGCACGTTCACAACATTAAGTTGCACAAAACAAAAACCAACAACTCGTGAACCAGTATAAAAACAAAATACTAACGCGATTTGCGTTCAAGAGAGCGCAAAATAAAATAACACGGCGTAGGCGCGGCTTCGCGCCCCAGGGCATGGGGCCGTAATTTCTCTAGATATTTCATATTTTAACCGTAGACGCTCGTAGACGCCCGTAGACGCCCGCCGGCGTTACAGCGACAACGTAGGCGGTGTAGCGTGCCTACGCCGTAGTATGATAGGAATGTTGTAGATAATAATATAGTTTTGAATTCAGAGCATTGCGGATTTCAAGCCCGTATTATTAATTCTTCGAATAGAAATAAAAGCTTTGAATAGAAAAGTTGATACAATGTTAGCGTTTTAGTGGAATAAAATTTGTACAGAAAATATGGTCTTCTACTTATGTGTGTCTACTATAATCGATAATAAGAAATAATTTTGCCGAAGAATAAAGACAGCCAAATTTCATTAAAAATCTATTCAAATATTCATTGGGTACTTTCAAAGTAATACTTGTACCAGAAACAAGTAAATGTACTAATATTGTTGATTGGTAGAAAATGCTACTTATCATTAAGTCCGCCCTTTTATACCATCAATAAAGGGTAAATAAATAAGTAAATAAACCCGTACATAATTATTATTTCCATATAAAAAGCACCTTAAATTAAAAAATAATTCAATTGCAAAAGTAAAATCTCTTCCATTTCGTTAAGAAAAAGTAAGCAAACTCAGTTCACTTAAATAATTCAAATCACGCAACTACACCACGTACCCGATTCTCCTATTCTCCTCAGTCCAACCCGACTTCAGCTTAATGGCAGTAAATTTCGTAATAAGGGTGTAAACGTGACGCATGTAACGTTCATGTAATCACGTAGCTCCCACACTCGCGGAGAGTGCTTCAGATTCAAAACATTTCACTTAGGGTGTGTTCACACTGGCACACGTTTCCAAGCCGAGCGCCCGTCGCTCGATCGTTTGACGGTTTGACATTTGTAATAAGCTCGGACGTTTTGACAATTTTGGTGAACTTAAGAAGGGAATGTTCGAACGTTAACAGAATCTCTATTGTTTCGTAACAACGATTGATGTTTACTGTCTTATTATCAGTTCAATAGTCTTAAAATCGAATTCCAAGTAAGGTTTTTCTATACATATATTCTCATCCGCGACAATTACGTAATCGGCCAGTAAAGTATACTGCTTACATAAGCAGTATACTTTACTTAAGTAGCGTTAAAACATTGATAGAAAATAAGTTTGTTACATCTATTTAATTATATTCACAATTAAAATAATAGTTAGCAACACTCAATATGTTCATAACACATTTATCTAACATCTATATTTGAACGCATAAAAAATATTTAGTAGGTATGAACTACACATCTCTGAACACAACTTTACACCGGTAATCCCCAAAGAGGTAGGCAGAAGAGTGTAGTACACTCCCACATTTTACCAAACTATCTTTTACCAACTACCATTCTACCAATCTATCTATGAACTATCTCTAGTAAGAACTAACTATGGTATGAAAAATATCTAGGATAAAATATCCAGTATGAACGCGGCTTTGAGGTAGTACGTAGTACCTCTTGCCTTAAAGCGGTACGCGCTCGGAGTTATTAAGACATTGCACAAGTAAAAGAAACTTCGTACTCCATAGTATAGCGAAATTAAAAAGCTGTTTTGTCTTACATTTTTTGCGCTTAACTAATGCTCATTTTGTCTTGTAACAATATCTTACAATATTGTCTCTTTGCAAAATGTTGTATATTTTTTTAAATTAGTATAAGTATTTCTTTTATTCGATATAATTATTGGTTATAGCTTAAATTATTAGGTAGGGTCTTGTTGTGTCTGCCGCAATTTGTCACCATCACCCTGGATTGACTCCTAAAGAATGTCATTAGGCATTTCGTCCTTTGTAACCTAGCTTTAAATTAAGAATAAAAATAATAAATACAATTTTTAAATGTCCTTATCAACCTTTTTTAACATTCCAATGTTGTTGGTAAATCTTAGAGTAAGATTTGGAAGGCCACAGTCCACGCGGTCGACAAGTCCTAGCGACGTTTTCGAAAAAATAAAAAACATGAAGAAGAATGCTCGTTATAGGTTCTATAATTGTTTTTACCTACTACTATTAATTTAATTCAAAAACGTATTTAACTGTAATAAGTGCTCAAACTTAGACACATTGCAGAAGCCTTTCTTAGCACAGTTTAGTATTAAATGCTAAAAATGAGAACTTCGAATAGTTTGCAACGGATATTGTATTCGTAAAAAAAATGTAGCTAAAATAGAATAAATAACATACTTGAATATCTACAAATAAGGACATAAGTTTTATTCTACATGGAACCTATCTATGTCTAAACCTTCTTCTCCTTCTTCGACCTTCTCTAGGTCTAGTAATCACTGGTTTCGTTGTCTATCTGGAATAGAAAAGCAATGACTACTTCCTAATTGATATACTTGAAATAAATATGTGCCATTTTCTTACCCCCAAAAAAATACTAATCATGACAATCTTGATACATACTATCAATTCTGAAACAAACGCACATAAAGAACAATAAAGATCACAGAAAAATAAAACTAATAGAAACCGCACTCATTAATAGAATCCAACACGTCCGCGCTTAAAACTGTAAACTTACATCAACATTATTCAGAAGAAAATTCATCGCAGCGAGTTAAACCCAGATATTAATCTCTCGGCGGCATCCGAGCGCCGGATTCGCCATTTCGCGCCTAAATATGATAAACTTTCCCCCGAATTTCTTCACGGACCCCCCTGTTTCTTGGCGAGAAGAATGCCACCCGCTACTTCGGGGAGGTGGCCCCCCGAGCCAAGTCTTACGGCCCTGCTTTTAAACTAAGCTCGTTAATTAATTACAGCCAAGTCGACGAGGGTACTGCCTTACATAGCTCTATGTGCCAGTTTAATATTGCACCAGCTAGTGCTAAATGGAATTCGAAAATAGTAATGTTAGCGACTTATAAATAAGAATAGTGTAAGATTTAAAACTGTAACATACATTTAAATAGTTACGAATGTGTAACACTTGTGGTAATGCTTGAACCGTATTCCAAGCCGCATAAGATCGAAAATAATTACCTCGTAACCTCACTAGGTTACGTCAGTGAATAAAAACTTTACCGCTAATCAAAACTGAAACAAAACAATTGGATCTATGAATTTTTTAGCAAGCCTATCTACAATTTTTAACTCTATTTCAAACACTTTAAATACGGAATGCGTTATCAATCTGATTTTCGTTTTAAATTATATCGGAATTCAACAAAGACTCATGGCATCATCGTGACACTCAGTACTTGATTAAATCTCATACAATCGCATTTCATATTAATTCGTATAGAGAGATATCATGTAGTTTAAAGATCCATTAAGAAAATACGATGCCTTGAAAAATATGACGTACATCAGTATGTATACCAATGAAATCTTTGTACAGGCAATACGTAAAAAAAGTCAAATTTAACAAGCTCCAGTTCAAAATGTATGTTCGTTAAATATCATAATAAGTACCACACAGTAAACTAATATAATAATCACATGTATCGTAAAATCAATGGCCATAATGCTATTAGGGAAACGCTACAACAATAAATTATTGTAATATTAATTTGAGAAGTGCGGGTCGGGCACTGGCAACACTTTACGCTCTATAATTAATTGCTACTAAATTCGCCCCAATTTGAATCCGGTTACCAAGTCCGCGAAGAAACTTACGAGGTACATAAGACTTAAGGGCAGGGCCGACCGGAAGGAGGGTAAAATGGCGGCGGAGGGCGCGACCCTCCCGGCCGGGGGAGGGCTGAGGGAGGAAGGACGTGAGATTTACTCTAAGTAATTGCAGTAATAAACACGCAAATATATCACGGCAGGGTAATGAGAGGAAGCGACGAAAATTGCCAACGCAAATTGCGTGTGTGAGATAAGCTCATTTTTTTGTTAGACAAGTCTTTACAGATATTTCTCTGGGAATTTTGTTTTTTCGACGTTTTCATTTCGCTTCAGTCACTTCAGATTGCAGAGATATCATATCGTCAACGTGCCGTTTATGCTCCGCTACACCTTTTTGGTTCTCAGTCTTGAAATGAAAAATTAATTGCCGTGTATCGTCCCGAACATCAGCAAGATTACTGACCAGGTTTTCGGTCAAATTCTTGCAGGCCTTAATCGTTAAATCATTGTGGATTCGATTTCCAAGCAGGATAAATATTTATTTGTTAAGGATGATCTTTCCTTTCCATAGATAATAAAAGAAACGATAATGTACATTCGTCAGAATATAATAGGTATCTAAACCCAGTATTCTAATAAATACTTAATAATATTTTCTATTTTAATACTTTATTTTATGGTGTAATAAAATAACAATAAATCACCTCAAAGTAAAGTAAACTATTTTCTTAAGCAATAAAACAGATCGAACTGTTGAAAACACTGGATATACATATACATATCTATACCGTAAATATGAGTTTTAACACACTGTGAGTCCACCACGGTAAACTGGAAATCATAACACAACACTCAAACAATATTTGTTATTATATTAAAAGTATAAATTCTCCCCTCGGGCGAGTTCCATCAAGCAAACTTTCCACTATCTGTCGTCGAGTTATTTTAATGTTAGTTTCGTGTTCAGATACGCTGCTCGGACACAAGCGCCTGCTCACAGTTGGTTACAAGTTTTGCGACTTTAACCATACTCTGTGGTTAATAATTTTAATTGACTTCTCTTTTATTATATTTAAATCCAGCACATTTTGTTTTAATAATAAAATATAGACCAAAAAATAAGACTATATGGAAGTATACTATTATATAGAACATTTCTCACTATAGGAAATCAAACAAACAATGGTACGGTGTATTCCTCAT
>DWDT01000939.1:0-17779 GCA_018245595.1 Microceris scylla | reverse complement strand
ATTGGATTTCTTGATTTATAAGGTTTTAGGTCCCGTATTCCAGCAGTGGAAATGTAATGGGTTAAAAAAAAAAGTCCAACATGAGTGTTTTTCGAGTTATAAAATATTATGCTCTAAAAGTTTCGTAGTGTCACTTCTAATGATTTGAGAGCAGTTAATTATGTATTTCCATGTTCACAACGGAAACCCTTATTATTTTTATTTTTATGGCAGAAACCGAATGGATTTTTTTTGTTTCCGTACCTATATTTAACAAGTCACTTGATAGCAAGGGTTCACGAGAACTTTTTTCGCATCTTTCATATAGAACTTCATATCAACTGACAAAATATTTTGATTAAACTGATACTATCATGTTTACATTAACACGTTTTGAATAAAAAGGCTATAAAATGTCTCATGTCGACAGATACGAGACAACGCGCTAATATTGAAGGCGTTTATAAAACAGAGAAACCGCTCTAGAATCTCATACACTCGTATTTGACAGCGGGGTGTAAAAGTATTTGTAACGTTTAAGGCTTGTGTTAATTGCGCAATGACAGCGATAAAGTCGTACGCTTTCTGTGAAGAATGAGATCGGAATTTACCATTGTTACAGTTTTAGGCCCGTCTTCGTACAGAACAACAGTGCGTATGTGACCTAAATAGTTTACTGAGTGAGGTGAAATGTTTGTGTCATTAGTTTATTGCAGATTATAGCGTTGGAATTGGTTTTTCTCTGGAATTTAAATGATCTTACAGTTTAACATGAAATTTAAAAGAAGTCTTTGTTTGTACACGGAAACCATTGTTCCCTAAATTCCGACATCACCCGGGATTTAGGTTTAGCTTTACTATCAAGTAAAGCGGTGCTATTATCTTTATAGTGATAAAACTCCCAACCTTCAGTTTATTTATGTTTGTTTTCATGCCGCCAAAAGGCTACGTTTCTGGAACTTACTTTGTCTCGGCCTATATAACTTTTGTACAACTGACATTTAAATAAAAATTGTTTATACTGTAGGATATAGTATTAAAAATTATTATTGTAAACTTATTTATTCATTATTTCGTTCATTCATTTAATTATTCAAATCTGGGACTACATTTCCTGAAATATATTTGCCACTTTGTTCTGATTTTGCATTCCTCTGCCTTTCTCTTCGGGGATTACAGGCGTGAAGTAACGTTTTATTTATTTATTTTTTTTATATTTGCCACTACATAGCATTACTAAGATTTACAGCTCGATCATTTTGTGAATTGCGTTTTACACATATATTGTCTACTTTATCGTGGTACAGGGTGATATTAGTTTTCATACGAGAGTGCTAATGATATTCGAATGTTATAATGGTTTTTCACACTGCCACCGTCGCATATAACGGAATATTACTTCGCTGAGTTATGTTTTGTTAGAGCA
The DNA here is from genome assembly GCA_018245595.1 of Microceris scylla. Lineage (NCBI taxonomy): Eukaryota > Metazoa > Arthropoda > Insecta > Lepidoptera > Hesperiidae > Microceris > Microceris scylla. The sequence continues at coordinate 16,374 of DWDT01000939.1, read as the reverse complement.
CAATAATTGGCGCTGTATAATCTTTTAACAAATGATATCTTCCAAGCTTTTATATGTACCGACAAAGAATTTTTAAATTCGACTTTTTCGAATTCATTATGAAGTAGTCATCATGGATTTGCTGCATGTTATATTAAAAATACCTTATGAATTTCTTAAAATTTTTCATTTTTTAGGGTGATTTGACATTTACAAACAAAAAAATAAGTTAAAACAAGCGGAGGAAGTTTTTGTAATCAACTATATTATTAGAATTATTTATCTGAATATTACTAAACATTTCGAAAAGGAGAAATTTATTTGACTTTATATAATTCATAATGTTCAACATTCTTACTAAAGAACAAACATCGCTTATATTCGTAACTGTATAGTATAGAGAAAAATGCTCTTTGAAGTTTCCGGTGAACTTGAAATATTGTCAAAATTATTATGCGGTAGATAATGAAGTAAAACGCCGGTGTCCTGTGTGAGGCACATAAAATATCTTGCTTCCGACATTTAAGGTGTCCAAAAATATATTTAAAGCAACCGTCGTCTGGCGTCCCTTGCTTAACTATGAATGCGGGCAGTGCAGGGGAAAAAGGGAATAAAATATTTGATAGATAGATATATTCCTCAATCACAAGAACAAAGACTTTTAAGTTGAAGTTTATGAATATTTACATGGTTTTCATGTCAAAACAGGGAAACGGGAATGGTTTCAATTATTATGGAATATTATACGGAAAATTATTTATCAATGCCCAATATTTATAATAACAAAACAGCAGGGTAGTATAGCTTATGGAGTAATGATAGGTAGGGGTAGGCGAGGTAGGCTTAGAGCAGTACCCACCCAATAACTCATTTCCTGTACGTCGCGGAATGGGATATCTGTTAAATCGGAGGGTGGGTTGAGGAGACCGGAGGCTGGGCGTTGACCGTAAATGTATTCTATATATATATATATATGTATGTTGCCTTACGATCAAGTCGTACTTCACAACAACCTACTAGGAATATGTACTGCGTATCACACTAAACATTTTCACAACGATTACATCAAGATCATACACGTACATCATGTAACATATAAGCTTAGGAATTCCTAATAGGAAAGTTCTCGGAAGCGATGATTGACTCTTCAAACTTGTCAGCGTGTCATTACACCGACGGTGATGCGGGGTTGCCGGCGGTAATTACTTGTGGAGAGGAAACGTCTATATCAATGCTACGTGACGCTAATGTTAATACTGCCGGCGGCCGGCAGTAATAAGCTACGATGTTTAATAAGTATAAGCAAGTGCCAAGCAGCAAACTGTTCCCTCAAATGTTAGAAAATGAGAATGGACTTACGGTTGGTAACATCCGAGATAGATGTGAAGGTACAAATATATAACGCGTGCCAAAGAGATTAATCTAAAATATCACCTGGTTTTCAAATGGTTAAAAATGTCCCTAATGGATTCCCGGTCGGGCAGTATTTGTCTACTGCTTTTTCTTGTCCCGTAATATTCTTGTTATATAAATGGATTTTCTCTTTTATTGTTTTGTAATTAATACCATGGACGGATATGGATACAACAAGAATTCTCGTATTACTTCATAATGGTAGACGCTTGAGGAATTCCACTTCAGATTCCATTTCGGTGTACAATTTCCTAAGTATGTTCTCGTTTTAGGATTTATTCGGTACAATTGCACGGTGTCCACGTCGTTATCTGGTCCGACCGAAATCCGGTTGCTCGACGTTAGTTATTCCAATGTAACGAACATATTGATTGTCCGATTAACGCTCAATTTATGTACGTTGTAAAGCAATGCGACTGAACGCAGCGTTATCCCATAGCGGCTTATGTGGCTTTTGTCTATTAATGGTCATCATTTTGCCCTGGATTGACTTAAATCATTAGCTTACTTGGTATAAATTGTTTTTTCTGCTTTTAGCAACCTGTCGGAACATAAGTTTATAAAACAGTGCATTCGGAATTACCAGAATCAACAAGACTTGCTATATGTAGTCAGGTTCTATAAAATATTTAAGACTAATCGAAGCTTGGTTAACATTGGACTCGTTGAAGAACGAGGGGTAATTATAATTACTTACGAAGTTAAATAGATTACTTACGAAGTTAAATTGTTTATGGCCGCATTGGCGGAAGTCACCAGCAGTAGCCGTGCAGTTTTGAAATCTGCCATTGCCTCTTAAAATATTCCGAACTTAGAATCCAGTTACCAAATGTGTTGCCTCAAGTAAATGTCGATCATAATGTTTGAGAGTAATACCATTGTAAATATCACAGACAAGATTTAATGGGTTAAGTACACTAGACAACAGACGTCAGTTATTTCGAACGAAATGATTATGGTCGTACCATTGTATTGTTGTGAAACAGATATTAGGATCTATATTGAATTATCCAAGAGTGTTTTGCTAGCGAGAGTTGGACTTAATCCCCTAAACTATTCTTCCAAAATATTAATACTTGAATCCACTTTAAGAACTGATTATGATATGCCAGAGACTGGCGGCAGTAAGAAAACATTCAAAAATTTAATTCAGAATTAAATTGGGTCAAAACGGTTCATATATTATAAACACTGATTGAGTTCAAAGGTAGGTAACATTTAAATTATTTGAAAATGTATTATTTTCTACTAATGTATATTAGGCAGTTATCATACATATTTATATTATGTCAATATTAGTTTAGTTGTAGGTGTCTTATTTATAAAGTTCCCTATTATTTTCATTGACATTTATAACAAGAAAGTAAATAAACTCACACAGTAAACAGATCGCAGTGTCTGAAACACTTAGTCTTTCCATATCGTTCGATATAAATACGTTTAGTAGGTCAGTCTCAACGCATGCTAAATGTCCGCTTCTGAGACACCTGCTAAGTAATAAAGTGGGGCCGTAAAACTGTAAGACGCGTCGGCGTCCGTACAGAGAGGGATATGCATCGTTTGGTAACACACTGAGTTCCGTTGGTTAAATTTGACGCAATTTTACGATTATCACATCACCCAGAGCTGAACAGTTCAGGTTACGTTGGTCAGACGGTTAGAACGTATAATGTGAAGGCAGGCTTTGCGACTAGTAACTAAAAGTATGTATGTTCGTGGAAATTAACTAAAGCATTTTTCTTGTAATTGCACAAGTGGTTCACTTTTTATAATCCGGAATTTTAATACATTGGTCATTACTGATCAGTTTTACGTACACGTAGGCCACCTGTTCTAACATATTGTTCGTTGTCTGTGAAACAAAACATATTTATCTTTACATACAAAACATAACTGCTGCAACATATCTTTGGCTAACTGTAAATAAAACTACTACCAATTGTTGTCAGTCTTTATTAGCGTTGAACCATGACCTAGTTCGTATGAAAATCCTAAGTTGTGTGCATACATTCTTTCATACTTATCCTTGTATGTTTATTTGGAAACAAATCGACTATCTTTTTAAAAAATTTCATCAAAATCGGTGGAACACTCCACAATAGAAAATGTACGTCTAATTTATACGAGTAAGAAACTACTTGGACTATCTCGTATGAATACATACATATGTATATACGTGAATAAAGCCGGTATAGACATACCTACATACATATTTTAACCGCCCGCATGCCCAGCGGGGGGATTATGGGCAAAAACTTACAGTGGAGGCTTGTATTTACCAGTGGACTAAAACAAGCTAATGATAATGATGACAATAAATCTTGAAGCGGCCTCTATCGCTTCTGCATCACTGTCTGCCCAACTAATAACTATTCATTAAACGTGTTCGTGTCTTATACGCTTGTCGTATACGGAACCGCTGTGCCCAAGACGTTATTATATTACATTTATGGTACATAACATCAAACAGCGGTAGAGAGATTCCAATGCTTTCTATTTTCTTCAACAGTAACATATTTCTCAGCTTTGATTAAAAGTTTCTGTGCTTATTCAAGTATTCGTAGTCTTAAATCTTTTGCACTCACTATAGTATATAGGTTATATCTTGTAGTGATACATGGATTTTATTGTTTTGATATCTGAAATTTTAAAATTACTATTATTTTTAATATTAAATTTAAAAAAATTAATTTTAATTACTTCCTTAGTGAAATATGTATGTTGTAAAATGGCATTGTGTAAAATTTCATAGTGTTATTACCCAGTAATAATTATTTTGTTTGTTTAGTTAATGTTTCCATAGAGTCCTTTTATTTTAATTGTGTTTCATTTGTTTTGCTTGGAGTTTCTTACGGATGCTGTAGCATGGTACAGACATACTGATAGATTATTATATTTGGTTATTGTCTTACTTTGATCTCCTCTTCATTACCATCAATGCCTTTCTGGTTCCACTGTTAGACATGAGTCTAACAATCTAACATGAGTCTAAAATGAGTCTTTCATAGTGAGAATGGCCTGCCACCCTATTTGCGGAGTGGTAGACACTGATCTTATTATATTTATAGTTATTACTTTGTTTCTTACTTCACATTCAACAAAGACGCATGCAATTCCACGTCGACTATACATCTCCTGCCTATTTTGTCTGTCTATACATCCAATGTTGACGTATTATAATTTAGTTAGGAATGAATATAAGAAAAAAAATAACGACTTCCCGCTCTCGCTTTTACGGCAATTGAACAATGTGTTCTGAGCTGTGCCAAATAAGAGTTTTTGCCGTATAAGGTTGTACAGTATTCGCTAATTCCGGAAATACAGCGTTCTTATATGGGTGTTTCGAGTTAATGAATATAATGTACAGTTCAAAGGCCTTACGTACATATGTATGTGCATGACGTTAGAACTGTGTTTAAGACTATGGAAAATCATGAAACATCCGTTACATTCAAAGGGACAATTATTTCAAATTCCTACAGACCTGTTCGCGACCGGTGTCAAACGTCTATGGGTGACAGCAGCCCCTTGCGGCTGTCTTTACCTAATATAATTCTTTAACGATTTCGACAACCAATGATACACAACTTTTAGTCTCTAGTACAACATAATATGTATATAACAGCTGTACCAGGTGGAACCTTTAAAATTTTGGCAGATGCTCAAAAATAGGATAATATGTTCAACATTATCCAGTAGGTAGACTAAACTTTATACGTATATATTTATTTAAGTAGTTAGTATATCGACAATCAAACAATTTATGAAGCTTTTATCGCACAACGTGCAGAATCGTCTGAGTGACGAATTACCGTGATTAAGCGATTACTTTCAATTGGGCCATTTATCGGACAATTACTCGAACGTCGAAGGACTCGGCAATAATTGGTATTAATAAAACTTTGTGCAACACTAGTGTGGGAAGATTAACAGGCGGTGACTTGTTAGTTTATTTCCGATTAGTGATGTTTAATTTGAAACGATTAATTGATAGTCGATGTTAACGATTCGATCTTTAATTTGCGTGATTGTCGAATGTTTTTATATTGTTTTATTGATTTGCCTTTATTTTATCTATTTATTCACACTTCTAACTTGTATAAACGCTGTTACTCTGAATATAATTTGTGTTAAATATTTCCTTAATTTCATTAGTATCGTAGTGTCTACTACAAATGCAACATTGCGTCACTAATCCCCGAAGGGGTAGACAGAGTGTAGTGTACTCCTACAATTTACTGGTTATGTTCTACGTCCCTCCATTGAACAGCGGTGAACCTATTGCCATACATCAGATAACAATCCAGACTCCAAACTACTACTAAGAATTCTAAATTAGAAAAACTCTATATCTCTTCCAGGGTCTCTTACCCAGAATCTTTCAACAAGCAATCGCGTTCCTCCCACTCGACCATCAAGGCAGACACATTTGTAGTAACATTTAAATGATTATATAATTACCTGATAAATTATCGATTGTTACATAATCGATTCGAATCATAGACAACACTATATATCAAAGTTCGTTATGTTCACAACATTCGTGTAGGTGAAACCGATTTGTCCGCGTACAAAGAGCGCGTAACACGGAACGTTCATAGCTAATCTCGTATTAATAATAATCATTTGTGCCGTATCAATTATAAATACGCTGCATTAATGAAACGTTTGTTAGATTTTTTGCATACCATTTTGTGCTAGAACATTCTATGTATTGCAAACTCGTGTTGTAAATCGTTTTCCGCATCAGTGTACCTAATTTTTTTTAATGTTACAAGAAAATGTTTTTATAATTATCCAGTGCAACATTTGTAAGCAATCATTGTACACTATTAAACATCGATATATTCAGATGGTTCATTCCGAAATAATTTTTTGTTCAATTATGAAGTCTCATACGAAAAAGAAAAGTAGTCCTTTGTGAAAAATTCACATGTTTTTTCGAATGAAAAAGTGTTAAGATTTTGCGCGGTTGCTTTTTTTATAAATCTCTATATACTGCGTTGTAATAAACCGCCTAGATAATGCAATTGGAACTAGTTTTCCGAACACGACACGACTTGGAACATAAATATTCACAAATTGCCTCTGTTAAACTATCTCTTCCCTGATGAGAGACCTTTCCGCGGCACTGCGCCGTCTGTTGAGCAATTTACCGTCCACGTGTTGTAGTTTGTTCTCTAATTGATTTTCAACGAACTGTTTATATCTTGAGAGTTTACGTTTGCAAAAGGTTTTAACATAGCCATTAAATTTAATACATGGTTCTTAGCTATCTTAATGTTTGAAAGTGTAGGAACTGGCAAATAATACCTATTTTATGGTTTAAACTATTACTTAATAATGTGGTATTCTGAGAAGTGTTAACGATATAAGCAGAGAGTTTTTGTTGCTTAGAGCGTAGTTTGTCAGATTATGGTCTTAATCCTTCCGATTCTGAGACGAGACCCCTGACCACTAGTTGATAATGAAGGGATTGATGATGATGAAGATAGTCCTCGAGAAAATGATAAAGAGTTTAAGATGTGCAAACTTACTAACGTTAATTCCACATATATACGAGGATGTTAAAATACGCAGACTTTACTACTTTGGAAGCAAGAGTTGCACCGCGGCATTTGAACCCAGGAATGGGTGGCTTAGTTCTATAGAACAATGTTCAAAGTAATTGATTTTTATTTAATTTGCTTACAACGTCACTTAATCCATTTATCAGCTTTAATTTGTGGCATTTCAATGTCCTTCATATATTTTGACACGCGATACTCTCGATCAATGCATTTTCTTACGTAATGCAAATTCTCCGAGCGGTACATGACAGCCATTACTCCTACCGTGCCACCAGCACTCTGGCCGCAGCGATTTTCAGCTATAAACAACCGCTTCAACGGCTTTCATCGCTTGTGTTATGATTTGCGTAACAGTGCCGTGAACTCATACGTCTGTCTAGTTAGTACATACAAGGAAATGTTGATAAATTATCACCTACTTATTAGGGAAAGAGCTTCTCAAGCGTTTTCTTTTAGACTCTATTCGCTTTGTGTATGGATATCCGGAAAAACGTTAAACGTATATATTTTCTATTCGACACCAGCGTCCACTAAATACGAAAAATATATATAGTATGGAAGTAATTAGTACGATTTAGTCGATTATTAATTTTATTAAGCGTAATTAATAAATAATAGTTTAAAAAACTAACTTGATACCGTTTTCATTAGTAAGAGATATATATACATACATATATTCCACCAGACAGAATATTCAAACATTGAATAAAAATTTGTGAATTATAATCTATAATCAACAGGAATTTTGCAACGAAAATTATGCATATTGTTACCAGTTTGGTTTTCTTTGAATAATCTTGACGTACCTACATAATATTAAGTGGCAATTCGCAAGGTCACAAAAACTAGAATGTCCTGTCGCATTCATTGAATAAGATAAGTCAATGGGTCACTACTTAGATAATTTAATAATATTATTTGAGCTAAAGGAAATTTATTTTCATGATTATCCTTACCGTAATTATCATCCTTATGAAACCGGTTAATGGTTTATTGTTCGATCGAGTCACTTTTGATGCTTTCCGACAGAGAACCAAAGTCACCGACATAGCTCAAAAGATTGACTCACTTAAGTGGGAATGGGCTGTGCATATCTGGCGAATAACCGCCAACCGGTGGAGTAGAGGAGTTCTAGAGCGTAGACTGCGGCTCGGCAAACGTAGTATAAGACGCCCTCCGGCCTGGTGGGATGACGATCTGCGAACAGGCAGATGCTAGACGCAACAAGCCGAGGAAAGGGTGCGATGGCGCTCATTGGGGGAGGCCTATATACACCAGTGGACTGAGATAGGCTGATCATCATCAGCCTATGAAGCTCTTTTCTGATTAAAAAGGGCAATAATTTATACTGCTCGTGCTGTATTCAGGTGCGGATTTAGTACACCTCCATTCAAGAACATACATACATACATACCAACACGCCAGGTACCAAGAACATTATGGAGAATTGTAAGGCGTTTAGGTTTTCTCGGGATATTTTCTTGTTTTTCTCGCTCCTATCGGTTTATTTTTCTCTCTCTGAGTGTTTTGCTAATTGTTATAGTTAATGAGCTATGATACACATTTTTGTACATTTTATCGTTCATTTACGTCATCGAGTTCGTTAGTCTTAAATATGGTAGTGCCATTGTTTCCCTCTAAATTTGCCATATCGGTTAAACAAAAGTTTTAAATGTCCTTTATATTTTGTTACAGGCCAAATCCGAAGAGCTATTAGCTTGCGAAAAGGAATGGCTTCAGGCAGGTCATATGTGGCTCGCTCATCGCGGCGGCTTCACTGCGGTCGTGAGAGTGGGAGACGCGGACGCCGGCCGCGCCAGGGTGCGCGTATTGCAGACTGGGGAGATACTTACCGTTGATGAGGAAGATTTGGAGAAGGTGGGTTTTTCGGTGTTAGATTCAATACTGAAAATTTCAATGTATTTTTTGTGTGTTCTCCTTATCAAGTTGATTATGTTGTAGAAAATTCCAACCAAGTTTATGTTGATGGTATAAAAAGGTTCTGTGCGTTATTTAATCAACGTAATGTGAATCATTACTTTTATTACATTGGTTTCGGAAATTGTTGTGAGGATTTTATTGGTCTCGTCGTACTTAGCCAAAGTACAGTCTGAAACAAAACGTTGATTTTATAGTTTTCTCTTTATGCTATCATTGGAATATATTTTTACTCCCCCAGGCGAATCCTCCTCAACTGGAACGCTGTGAGGATATAGCGTCGTTGCGTTGTCTGAACGAGTGCGGTGCCCTGAACGTGCTGCGCTCGCGCTACGCCGCCGGCCTGCCGCACGCGCGCGCCGGCCACGCGCTGCTCGTGCTGGGTCCGCCCCGACGCTCTGCCCCTATTTATACTGAGAAGGTGAAATACCTATTATCTTCCTGATAGACAATTTCCGTAAACGTAGCTTAGGACGCCCTCCAGCTAGCTGGAGTGAAGATATACGCAAAGTGGGGCTGACAGTGGTTGGATGCATAGAGCAGAAGATCGAGCTCAGTGGTGTGCCATTGGAGAGGCCTATGTCCAATAGTGGACGATGACAGGCTAATTGTGTGTGTGTGTGTGTTAATGTGTGTGTTGACAATTTGACAAGTTTTATTTAAATGAAGTCAGGAACTGCTACATATGTGCTGTTAATGCCTGTCTGCACAACTTGTCTGGCACATGATTTATATTTCATCCATCTGATGGGTAAAGCAGTATTCATTATTCACATCATCCCAATACAGCAAGTAATAGTTTGATGATCATAGGAAATTAATGAATGACAAGAAACCTTTTATGTATGGGACAAGCAGAAGATGATGATAGGCCACCGATGAATATTCACTGTTGTCGGATGGATTAAATCGCTATACAGAAATCGGTTAATGTTATTGTTTAAAAATGAATTGTCAGGTGGCGGCGATGTTCCGCGGGTGCCGCGCGGACGACATGCCGCCGCACGTGTTCGCCGCGGCGCAGTCCGCGCACCGCTGCATGCTGGCCTCGCGCCGCGACCGCGCCGTCGTCTTCCTCGGCAGGTACTGTTCATATACATATATAAATGTGTATACCTGTTTTGTTAACATCGCTAAATATAACTCATATCAGTAACATGGTTAAACTGAAATTTAAACCTCGTAGCAAATGGACGAGTCGCATAAAGTCCTTGTTTTGTTTTTTTAATACGCTTTAATCGTCAATTATCCGGCTAGAATTCAGTTATTACTAAGCTTCGAAATTGCTTACGTTCGTCTGTCGAAACTAATAAAAACAAAATGCAAAATTTCGAAAGAATAAAGGAAGTAATTAATGCTAATAAATAAAAGCAGTTATTGGTTACAAATTACTATGAAGATTTTATCAATCGCTACAGAATTTCTGTGATAACATTGTATTAAATGATCGAAACGGTAGGCGTAAGTGGCTCCCATAGATTATACCATTACCAGTTGCTAGACAACTGCGGGGACTGTTTCGAGTTATTATAATCTTTAAGCTTTTCGGTTCACAAGATCTCGATTGCTTGAAATAACTATGGGGCTGGTTTATAATCGAAATTGCAAGATCGTCGTAATTAAACATTTTATAATTGGCCTTAATTTCAATTCCTTTATGAGTCGGCCAATAGCAATTATGTAATCTTTACAATATCGATACTTTTGTATCTGGTACCAAACTTCCATATTTGAACGAAAAACCGCTCTAAAAAAATATTTTATGCCATATTTATATTTTACGTCATTTATATAACTATTCAATATCATAATATGTTTCATTAGATTAGTAGTAATCAACATGATACTCTCGTAGATATTTACGAGATCGCTTTTAATACACGTCGATATTGGTTAATGAGGTCGTAAAAACGACCTGCGACGCTGTTCGCTTGATAACTGATGCACCTTAGTTGTATTTATTGGCTTAGTAACTTAAGAGTGGCTGGCCGCGATGGTACATGAAGAGCTGAAGATCAAGGTCAGTTGCGTGCTTTTGGAGAGGCCTATGACCAGCAGCGGGTGGGAGTGTGCTGATGATGATGATAATGAATTTTCAAGTGAATCAGGCTATGATGTTTGCGTGGGCCAGGTCGGGCTCGGGCAAGACGTCGGCGATGCGGCACTGCGTGTGGTACCTGGCGAGCGCGTACCCGGCGCAGGGCTCGCGGCTCACGGCGGAGCGGCTCGACGCGGCGCTCGACGTGCTGCACGCGTTCGGCTCCAGTCGGTGAGTATCTAATATCTATGTAACACCAAACCTATAATGAATTCTATAATGAATTATTATTAGGAATGATGAATGTGGAAGAAGCACGGCAGGTCTGAAGGAATAGACATGTTATGCACTCCGCACTCTCTGCCTACCCTTTAAGGAACCTGGCGCAAAGAGATTAATGTATATATGTATTATTGTATAATTAAATACAGACTTTCTAAAATCAACAAAAATATAACTAAAATTAACTACACACCATTGGTGTTGTTTGGCTCCAGGACGAGTTCGAACCCGCACGCTACGCGGTTCGTGTCGCTAACGTCGCTAGACTTCGACGGCGGCGGCGTGCTCGTGTCCGCCTCCATACAGACCCTGCTACCAGATTTGCGGCCCGACCAGACGCACATACGGGCTTTGCACACGTGAGTTACAATTTGATCTTGCTACTTTATATAATTATGTGTATAAAACTTGCTACTTTATATAATTATGTATGTGTGTCCGCGTGCGTGCGTGCGTTCGTGCGTGCGTGCGTGCGTGGTACTTGTCTGACTCTGTTGTATATGTTGGTCTATATTTGTGTTAAGATAAATTTCTATAAACAAAACATAATTATATTCTTTTATAAAATTGAGAATTGCAGCTGTCCGAGAAGTATTTGTATGGGAATGTTTTTATCACTTGCAAATATTGTAAACTGAGCAAAACCATTCAGTTCTCAATAAATGTATTATTCTTTTTTGCAGTCTATTCCACGGCTGCGACGGTCGACTGCGACGTGAATTGCTCCTGGACCAAGTCCCCGTCAACGTGGCTAACCCGTACATCGCTTCAATCGAAAAGGCCGATGCACCTTCGGAATTTTCAGCGCTGAAGGAAGCGTTGCAGCTGATCGCCGTCACGGAACAAGAGCAGATGGCGATGTGGAAGATTCTCGCTGCCATATGTCATCTTGGCTGGGCGGGGGCGATGAAAGGTGAGTTACCAGGAAGCGTTGATATCTACTATCATATATAATGTACGGCGTACGTTGTAATATCCGTATTCGAAATTTAATGCAATGGAAATTTATTCCGGGCAGTGAAATAAATCTGTTAGGTAAACAGTAATTGATATTTGTGCTTCGTCACATTTTAGTTTACCTATCACATTTATGAAACTAGTAGTACAATAAAAGTATTTCATTTAAAAAAATAAATATCGATTTTTATAGGGAGCATCGGGCTTCTACGATGGGGAGAAATTACTACAATACAAAAAATCATAACATAACCTATTTCTCGTGAAAATATAAAGGATAACTTTTACACAAAAACGCAAAGTACTATGCAATCGACGGCGATAAAGTATATACATTATTACGAGTGCGTCATCTATCCAAATGTATCGAGTGAGATGCCCAGTAGGTTCGCAATATTGAGGTGGCGCGTGTGTTGCGCAGCGAACGCGGGCTCGGCGCTGAAGCAGCAGTTCGCGAACTCGGGCGCAGCGGCGCGCGCGGCGCGCCTACTGGCGGTGCCGCCCGAAGAGCTGGCGCGCGCCGTGTTCGCGCCGCCCGCCGCGCCGCCCTCGCCCGCCGCGCCCGCCGCGCCCGCCGCGCCCGCCGCGCCCGCCCAGCCGCAGCCCGCGCGGTACGCACCACCTGCCTCTATATCTTACTACTGAAACCTGCTACTCTACTACTACACTCCTCTGCCTGCATCTTACACGGTTTTCGGCTGTGTTGTTACGTAAAATTCTATTATGTAGCTAAAACAAATAATATATTACGTTGTTGACTTAAGATCTGACATTTTTTTTTTATTTTTGATGTAATTACGCGTGACATCAATGACCTGTCACCTTATCTATTATGTGAACTTTTAGTTGATCTGCTACGCGCTTCAATCGAGCTGTGATAGATAATTCTTACTTTTCGTGTTTCATTATTACCTTTCCATATATTAACATATCGTTTTCTCGTGGGCGACCGCAGCACCCCGTCGCCGTGCAGCGATCGCGAGGCGGCGGGCGCGGACGCACTCGACGCGTTCGTCACCGGCCTCTACAACGAGACCTTCAACATCGTCGCCGCGCTCGTTAACAGGTACTATACTATTACCATTACGATATTAACATTATAATATTTTGTGTATATATGTATACTACTTTTTACCTGCGACTTCATCCGCCTAGATTCTGAATGTTGGCAGATTCAATGAAACAATTTAACACAACATTAGTAATATATCGACAATGTATGACAATAGACAAACCGCCCCCGCACCCCGCGCGACTCGTCCGCCCCTCCCGCGAACACCCCGCTGCCGCTTCCCCGCGAGCTTCCCATTCTATGCGTGATTTTTCGTTGCGGGTAATATTGAATATATGATATCGATATATAAATATATTAAAGTTGTTACTGTTGCTCAATCTTTAGAAACAAATATATACCATTGCGGACTTTTTATAGGTGTATCTCATAAGGTTGAGCCAACGCACGCCATGTAAGCGTTCAGGAAGCCCATTTTCGGCGACCATTTCGTAAAACAATGAAATTCATTAGAAAAGTATAAAAAATAGGAAAAAAGTAGCTTATATTCATCCCAAAACCCTCAAGTATCTCTAGATGAAATTTCATCACAATCAGTTCAGCGGTTTAGTCGTGATGACGTCACACACAAACAGGCAGAGTTACTCTCGCATTTATGTTAGTGAGGACGCGCGGATATCTTTTTCTTGAAGGATTTTTAAGTTCACAGTGAAGTGAAGGGTTTAGACGGCAAAAGAAACAATATCAAAAACACGAGGGAGCGTGAACATACATACACTAGCGAACAGAGAGAGTAAGAATAAGTGTCATTAACGTCACTGTCAAATCATAGACAGCTGCTACTCGATTGGACTGCGTTTACAGGGACTATTATACATAACACACGGGACAGGTTAGTATTATTAACTAAAAAAAAATTTTCAACAATAAATATTACCTAGAAAGTTTTTCTAATGTCTCAACATTGTGGGTGATCCTTGAATGTAAATGAACTTTGAGTCTTAATGTCGACTCGTCGAGATCGTACTGGTTTTATAAAACATAAAAAACGCACAAATGGCACACAATAGTACTGAAATACTAAATACGTTGTTCAGCGGTGACAAGAATCTAATCGAAAATCAAAGCGAAATCACAAGCATGTCAGTAATCAACAGTTAAAATATTTATTGGCAGTCGGCCAAGAAATTAAACATTTAAAAAATGTTTTAAGACACCCCCTCCCCGCCCCGCTCCGCCTAATGTCCCCAATGCTGGCAGGTTGTCCCAAAGCGTCAAATGTCAAAAGCGCACTGACCTCTTCACATTCGTCGACCATTTTTACGATTTCAAAATTGGGTTAGGTGTCACATTTTTTTTCAATATACTAGTAATCAGCAGGCATTAATTTATTTGCAACACGCACTTTTGAATTATTCAATTTAACTTCATCATTATTATTACTATACAGATAATAATGTCAATTTAGTTTTCCACTAAAAATATATAACAATGACTTCAACTTTTTTCACTTCAATTCACTTCAATAGATTTATGCAATTTAATTAAATCCGACGACAAGTTGATTGAAAGATATTTCTGATGACATTGAAAAATAAAAAAATAAAAATTAATTTATCACGAAAGAGAACTCGAACACAGAGAGACGATTTCATCTGTTCGGAAACACTTTTGACCAGGCTGTTAGCAGGTAATACATTTGATAACACGAGCTGACGGTGATAAGGGAGATGCTATCTGAATATAGCCGTCGTATCTTTGCAGACGCCGATCGAGGATCGTTGGAGATAAGCGTTTAGGAAACTGATATATGAGTGGGTACATTTTTCGATTTCTGTATCTCGGCCTACTTAGATACCTTTGTAATGTACCTTAGTTGTATGTTTGTAGTTTCGTCTGCAACGCTTTTTAAATTTCATTGCAGGCGTCTGGGCGTATGTGTGAGAATGAAATCTGTTTGCGTGTATACATATTATATCCTCAAGTCGAATAAAATATCTTTAATAAAGAATCTTTATTACAATCAACCCCTATAAGAGTACATAAACAGTAACATACAAGATATTAAGGCAAGCGATATTAATACTTGTACTAAAATATTTTTTTCTGAATCTTACCTTCTTTTCCAGCTGCTTCTTAACGGTGACCAGCTGTTCCAGGTCGTCCTCATGCTGCCTCCGGAGCTGAGCTCGGAGCAGCTGCAGTTCTCTGTGGGCTCTCTCAAACCGCCTCTTGTACTTGTCGCCGCTGGCACCCGTTTCGGCTTCGGAGCCCTCGGAGTCGGAGGCTTCGACGCCGCCGTTCTCCGCAGATCGCCAGTGCAAAAGTTCTAGTTCCAAACGTTCGGAGGCCTATTGGAATTAATGTAAATTATAATGATTTGTGGAGACTTAAGGCTGCAGAAAATTTCAATACAGTGAAGGCTACAGAAAAATATCAATAAAATTCTTAAAAGAAATAATTCTTCTACCTCACGTAGTAATTTTTAGTAGGTACAGGTGTACGCGTAGTTGTCTGCTTTTTGAACTACTGCATAATGAATAGTCAGGCACAAATAAAAGTCAATTAAATCGTCATAATTTACATAATATATTAACTACTTACATTTATTTACAGATAATATTGGATGTTTATTATTTAACAGACTTCAACATCGATTTACTTAGTTATGATTGTTCGTGCCACCGTCTTCTATTCAAATACCAAAGAAACATCAACAACAACATTAAATATATAACTGTTTTTCAGCCTTTTGATTTGAAACGCATTATTTTCACCCTTATTCCTACCGGCTTATATTCTGCTGGGAAAGAAGGGTCTTTAGCGTTTGTATTATTTATTAACTAAACGAGTGAGAGAGCCAACATACCTGCTGCAGGCGCTGGTTGTTGGTGAGCAGGTCCCTGTTGTCCCGCTCGACGCGCAGCCGCTCCGCCGTCTCGGCGTCCGCGCGCTCTGCGGCCAGCGCGGCCGCCGCGCGCTCCTCCGCTAGCTCGCCACCCACTTCAGACAACTGGGAACGAACACCAAACAATACATACAAACATAACATTTGTTATAAAATACTGATGCGTGTCCTTTAGAGCTCCGCATGTAACACTATTGCAATAAGATTATTGCATTATCGATCACATTTATATTGCATTTTGTTATTGAAAATTGGTCAACAAGGTACCTACATATAA
>DWDT01000938.1:0-17782 GCA_018245595.1 Microceris scylla | reverse complement strand
ACATGTCCACAGTAGGTAACTTCAAATTATTTATAGCTTAAGAACGATTTTTTTTTCGATTTAAAATATCAGGCCAATAATCCAGCCATCTGGTGTTATTATCATAATCATAGTGTTATTATCATAATAATAGTCTTTCATTTATCGCACAACAAGATTTTATCACTGCGATATTACGATTAGGATTATTATTAAAGAAGAAAAAAAAACGCAACATCACGCCTGTAATCCCTGAATGGGTAGGCAGAGGAGTGTAGTACACCCCCACGTTTCACCATTTTTATTAAAGGATCACATAAATATAGCAGACAACCCGGTGCTGACAACTCACTCTTGTAAATTTTCATAACCAATGCTCTTTTAGTACAAATACCGAAATGGAATGCTAAGAAAACTAGAAAAAGATATAATTATTATTAACGCCAAAATATCCTAATAAAAAAACATTCAGCTTGTGGAGTAAATATTGCAGTAGATACTGTTTTTACTGTTTTAAGTTCGATCAAAAGATTTTTAGTGAAGTTTTATGCGCCATAAGCTCACTATCTATTAAAGATAATGAGGAAATCATAATCACGCCAATATGTCTACGATATATTTAGATTAAGAAGTCTCATTATAAGTTTTCTCCGCGAGAATAATTTATACATGTGAGTTATTGCTTTAAATTGGAGAACTATATAGATGAATTATTTAAAAATTATAAAGATGTTAAATAAATCATCTTCATAACACCGTATTTTTGTGAACACGTGTGTGTAATGTGTTCACACAGATACGGTATGTTTTACTATTCGTGGCCAACAAACATTCCGGTTGGGTTAAAATCACAAATTATTTCACTTTTTTCAAAATATCTCTCTTAAATAGTGCCATTGCTTAAACGACAGATGTTTTAACAAATTGAAATATAATTTTTAGAGTTTCACATAGCAATCATAGAAACTTAATTACCTACAGTCACTCAGATAATTGAATGTTATCCAACTACGATTGACCAATTTGTCCCCGAACAACACTTAAACGGATGAGGACATTTTCATTTGACATTTATAACTTTCTACTTTTTTCTCCGACTGTACGTACATAAAGATGTTACCAGTATTTTTCACGCAATTTTTTTTAATGAGTAACATTAGTATTATTATCACAGACCAAAAGTTATGTTACTTTACGAATGTTATATTACTTATTATGTTTTGAATATAATTAAAAAAGCTGTTTTATTTATTATCCTGTGTATATGATTGCAATTATGATTTCATGATAGCGTACTCAACAAACAGATATGTGACAACCCTGCAACATGCCAATGACAATAGCAATTAAAACGAAATTAATTACGGGCATTTAGAAATCGTTGTAGCAATTCGTTGCCCATTCAAAACTATTTACCTACCCCGCCCACGCCGCTTGTCCGAATCAAGCTGAAATAGTCTTTATAAGTAGTGAAAATATCTATAAGTCACGCTAAGTGTTTAACCGATTCGTCAGATATCACACTTGCCCCGCGGCGTCAAGAGGATACACACCCACGCAATAACCGAATGGTTTAAATTAATTATAAAATAGTCACAGAAGTTTTAAGCATGACATGCATTCTCAGTTTATACAGTCTTAATTATCCACACAAATTATGTATAGACACGTAACATTATTATTTTACATTAGGGTTAGCAGAATCTTATGTCAGACTAGGGTAATGCTTAAAAATGTTCTTTTACATTCCTCAGTTAGCAATTTATTCTAAGTGATATTTAGCTCTTTCTTCGAAGAAAGAAAACTACGAAATTATTAATTGTGCATTCTATATTTGACTGGCCTGTTACTTCAGTAACTTAACTGCCAAACCAGGAGGTATGTGTCCTATTCCCACTCAAGAACAATATTTTTATGATAGGCAATATTTGTTTTTTGCCTGTAAAATTATCTAGCAATGTCAATACAATATAGACTCTGCCTAGTTGCATATCAGATAGCCGTCTATGGACTATTCCAAAATTTTAAACATAATAACTTTCATTTTGGTAATGGCACATTGGTATTTCTGGATATTGGATTTAAAATATCGATTTACCATTAAGCTGAACTGTAAAATATTATGCAATTATTCTTACACCGTCTATGTTTTCCAATCTCGTCAATGAGAACATCAGTCTGCCTTACAATTTGAACCTTCCCCAACCGAAGGGTCGCTTGTACCTCGCTATTTTAATTAAGCAATGCATATGGTATTTGATCAACAAACAGTGTGGCCAGTTTCCATATTATATTAGCGGCAACAACTTCCTCAACACTACTCACTTATACTAGAACGTAATTATGCGTGGAGTTATACAAGTTTCGCAAACACGCCGCCATTATCCCTCGGCTTCAGTAACGTTTCTAAGAAGGCTTTAGGTGGTCGCAAATACGCGTATTGTTTGTATGGCAATTTAGACCGAGCAGCTCTCTCGTATATACACAATTATCACAATGTAACCGCATTCACTAAAATCAATCTTAAATCCTTCTGAAAAGGACTCTCGAAAGCGATGTGCGAAGGAAGAAAATTTCAAAAGCAACATTAAATTCAATCGCGAATACTGCGCCTGCGCATCTCTTGTGTGTTCACTAAATGTGTTAATTTGAAAACATTTGGAGTACAGGTATTGTTCGCTTGTATACCTACCTACTATGCACGTGCAAATTCCTTAGCCTTCGAATGTTAAGAGTCAGTGTTTTTAATTTGGACAAAATCAAACACTTGAGTCATCTTCTCAAACAAGATTGTCTGAGAAATGATCCAGTCTTATCGCAGGATGGTGTATGTGTTTATGCACCTCGTTTCATCAATAACCGTGTGGTCAAAGTCACGACTGAAAGCGGGAACTATTAAACCTTTGAAATACACAATTCGAACCCTTTTTATTTTTTTTTTATCTGTTTTGTTTTAGCCACTCAAACATAGACCTAATTGTTTTATTAATAATTTCGATAATGAAAAATGAAGTGTTTAAATTAGAAGCTAAGATAAAAGACAAGCTTGAAATCATTGTGCCTAAAGGAATAAAACGTAACTTCAAAGTAACTCGTAACTCCTAAAGGAATAAAATATGTAAATTTAGATCATTATTAAATATTTCATAATAGCTCATTAAATAGATATTTTATTCGAATGAAAAAGAAAGTTACTGATAGCACCGCACTATGCCATGACACAGTTGTTGACCGATCAATTCCTGCGCGGTGTGTATATGATAGTCTATGATAAAAATTATAAACAATATCGTAAAAATTATACATATATTACGCTTTTACATAATGTGCTAAGCATCATAATACGAATATTTTACTAAGGCATGTCTTACTCCGAACACACGTCCCGATTCCCTATTTCGAGATTAACTCAGATTGTAACTCAGTTTTACATTATATGCAGTTATAAGTTTTATTATTACAGCGAATGCAATTCTTAATGAATACAGGTGCCGAAGAAAATCAAGACTCACTTTATTTGCCCAAATAGGTCAAATATTGGATAATAGGGAAATGAGATACCTATCTGTAAAAACCGGAGGGTGTGAGTGAAGAGAGTGATGAGTCTAGACGAAGCACCAGGTGTGTAAAGATAAACTGCTAGAAAAATGTACTTGGCACTCGGTGCCCACTGCCGTCCCAGTATAGGGCCGCAAGAAACGGTATAATAATAATAAGGATCCTAAAAATTTACTTCCAACACATTAATGCAGTCACTGAAGTCTACGTTCTCGTACGTTCAACATAACATGTAGATGGATAATTTCACTCGGTAGAGCTACGTCAGGGCGTTTTATATAGGTGTATACATTTTTTTCGCAAAAACAGTATTATTCCATCAGCCCGTTTCCGTCCACAGCTGGACATAGGTCTCTCCGATAGCCACTATTGAGGTCGATGTTTAGCTCGTCGTTTACCGCTGCCAATCACTCTGCGTATATTATCACAGAATATAAGAACTGTTAATGTTATGGTTTGCATTGTTCACATGAGAATCTCTTAGATTTATGCGCACCTCGCCCCGCCCGTGCGCCGACCACGCGCCTACATGGAAATGGTTTTAACCCCGCCCACGCGCGCTTCACACGAATTAGTAACAGGCGTTCGTACATACATACATATATCTGTAATGTTTAATAATAACTAATTAGTCCTTAATTAATATCAGAGATTATGGATACCATTACTGTAAATATTCGACAATATGTGGTATTTATTTATGTAAAGTAATACCAATTTTCTAAATTAGCATTGGTTCGTTAAATCGTCTGCAAAAACGCAGACAACAATTGGTTGATATACATAGATGAATAAATAGGTATGAATTGATGGACTTATGCGATTATAAAAAAGTAAAAGTAACATCACGCCTTTAATCACCAAAAGGATAGATAGAGGAGTGCAGTACACTCCCACGTACCCGAATATAAACTCTCTTTGAATCCCAGAGATTCGCTGTATAAAGGAATATCAAAATATAATTTATAGTCAATAGATTATTTAAACACCCAGTCGTCCGTAGTCCACGTTAAGTAGTCGGTTCTAGATTTAGCACCAATGAAACTGTTGGGAGTCCTTGTGGCAACCAAAGTTATGATAAACAGAATAGTTTTAACTGTGATGTAATGCAGGCGTGGGTACATATTGCTGTTTAACGGAGTTGAGTGTTCAGCGTTTACTACCATTAAACCACACAGCATTCTCAAATTTCGAATTTCATTAATATTGATGCAAAACTCGAACCTCGCAATACTCGTAAAAGTATAATAAACGCCAGATGGACTTACCTAAAGTAAATCGTGGCGAAAATAAATTAAACTACAAAAATATTTGTAATTACATTTTAATTATTATTAGAGTAGAAAAAACGCTTCACTTAACAATTATTAAGTTATTGAGAGCCTCTAAGAATTTTGGTTTGCAGTTTATTTTCATCATTGAAAAAAAAATATAATGTCACGAAGTGCCGCCATTACACCGGACAAAAACATCAATGTGCCAAAATAAATACAAAACTATATCAAGCCATGGATGAAATTATAGTTACGAAATTAAATTATCTTATTAAGGTGCAATTTTATTAATACATATTATAGATCATACTAATCGGTGCAAATATAACCAATTACATACAAATTATTCCTTTCTATATAATTATGAGATATAATAATGTATATTTTATATTCTCAAGCACCTCTACTTTCGTTTCACTCTAGACACGCGTCAAATAAAACACATTTTATAATTACTAATATTTTATCTCAAATCTTTCTGTAAATCGCCTTTTATTTTATTTTTCACTATCCGACACAGTACCTTGCGTTTAGTTAATCAACTAACTCAGTCAACTAACTTATTTACACTAATATATAAGTCTATTTCACCCGATAGATTTTTCACTGCTCGTGGCTCCAAAACTGTTTTCACACGAAGCAAACTAATTATTAAACACTACAAAATAGTTATCTACAGTACAATATATGCTGATGTACAAGTTTTATTGACACGCACAAAGTCTTACAAAAGTGCTTTTAGTTTTCATCGAAATTAACATCTACGTATATAATAAGCCAAACTATGTATATCTTAATACGAGTATGTAGTTCTTAAATATTTACTTGTGTGTACTTACATCACAGGTAATTTTTGTTGATTCAATTTGACATGATTTCTGGACTTTAAGATTAATGATTCCTGACAGAGGGCGTCCATGAATTGTGTAATGTATTTAGTAAAGGGTGGGGATCGTGGCAAAAACTCACGTGATCTCATGTGGGGAAAAGGGGAGTCTCGGCAAATCTCAACGACATCGTACGATGGAGGCAGCGGGAGGTCGAAAAATCGCCATATTTACGTTACTTAATAAGTGGAAGCCCCCAAAGGCACTTTGTATCATCACTGTATCATCATCATCATCATCAGCCTATTCCCGTCCACTGCTGGACAAAGGCCTCTCCAATCTCCAATCACTGTATGACTTCCCTAATTACATCTGTGAGGATAATATTGTCATGGGTATGGTAAAGAGGATGAAAATAAAATAAACACTGTCGTGATGTAATCACGGTAAGTGTTCCTTAAATTTAAGCATTTTCTTATACATGTGCATATAATAAGCATTTTCTCATATGAGTGGAAATATCTCAAATCAGTGCTATTCCATTCGAGGAAAATGACAGGCGAGCAGGTGACAGTGATGATTGGCTACTACCTCCCATAGATAGCTGTAAATGACGGACCAGGACCAGTACTAACAGGACTTAGTGTTAGTTGAAAGACAGATGTGTCCAGCTACCATATTGTATATTGACTATAGTAGTAGTATTTGATATTTTACAGATGGATAAAAGTCTCCAGGATATACTATGATGCTACATTACTGTCATATGTGTAGATATAGAACAACAGATAAGATACCTGCCCTGAAAAAACCATTTGATGTTTTTCAACTGGTGCCCTATACACATTGTGAATACCTATGAGGGAAACCTATTATAAAGCTTGCACATACAGGAAAAAAGGGTGTGTGTGAAATGTGTGTGTAAGTTTACACTGAGTGACCAACAGATCATGAGAGTGACAGCAATATGTATATTATATCATTAATACTCCTATTAAATACAACATAAAATGATACCTATTACAAAAACACACACCATTGTCTAATATTGCAGTAGGCAAATCAAGATTATCTACAAAGTCAACATCCATTTGGTCAAACTGAATTTTATGAACTACATACACACATACATACATATAGAAAAAATGATATATCTTAATAACATATATATAGATTAGTTAACAAAAAATTTACACTGTAACATAAAAATGAAACAACCAAAGTAAAATATGCACAATTCACAGTTAATGTTTCTTGAAGCCACTATATTCTGTTCATCTACCAGGTGTTGTTGAGACCTCATTTGGGCTTGGTCTCCTGGTCAGTGACATACCGAATGTAGATGATATCTTCGGGTTTAGGTTCCTCAACCTGGGTGTCATCTAACTGCGAGCACGCGATGGCCAGCGCAGAGCCGTCGTGTGAGAAACTCAGGGACGATACCGCTGTGTTATACCTGCAAAATTGAATAATAATCAATTTGGTTTAGTAAAACCATTTAAGATATAATTATTTCTTATTTAGAAATTGACAATGAATATTCGGAATATAAAAGTCTGAGATCATTGATGAATAGAAGATATTACTAGCAATCACTATCAAGAAATTTACTATAATTTTTCTTCATACTTAATACAACTCAACTACACACAATCTGACAGACAGGCAGTGATTGGGATCTTTCATACATATTTTGTGAACTGATATTGTGAAATTGAAAAAACAAGTGTATAAATATGAATAGTGACTAAACATTGCAAGTTGTGTGAAAATCTTAAAACTAAAAGAGCTGAACAAATAAAACAAATTTTTCATTGTCATTCATTGTGTTACAAGACTTACCTATGGAACTGGCAGAGCCGTTTTTTATTAAAGCCATCCCAAATATTGACGTAGCCATCAGACCCACCAGTTGCAAATGTATTATAGACAGAATGGAAACTTATAGCATTCACTGGATATATTTTTTCGAGACCTGAAATATTAAATTTTTTCATAATATGTGATGTTGTAGTTGTATATTAAGAAACACTGTTTATTATCACCACTGGTTATGTGGGGCAATGTTAAACTTTCACTTGCTCATTGCAGATCTCTTTTAATTTATGTTTGGTTTGGCACCAAAAACACTAGTACACTGAGCATGACAATGAGTGAGCTGTCCAGAGTGGTTGTGACTTTGCATACAATTGTCACTATAAATTAACAGTGCCACACTCATAGTAACATTATACGATCATGTGTTTAGTTCCTCTATTTACTATAAAGTTTATTTAAACTTTATCCTAGTGGCTAAAATTACTTAACCAACACTAATTCTCATGGAGAATGTTGGTATTACTTAATTTTTTTAGTAAAAGCAAAACAATAATGCTTCTTAGTCTGACTCCATGCCTCAAGTCATGTCAACATAACTACAAAATAAATAATTATGATTTAAAACAGCTACCGTCTTGCAGTGGTCCTACTGCAGGGAGAAGCAAGTGGTGTAATAATCGTGCAGCAAATGTATGACATCAAATTCCTACATTGAAAGCACCCTTAGATTCAAAAATTTTATTACATAGCAAATACCTGCATCTTTCGTCCGATGACATTTGAAAGCATACTTCTTCTTCTGGACTTCTGGATTACTGTCCAAGTATTCCACAGCAACTCTGCCTTCAATAGAACTGAGGACATAGCCTTGCTTGTTAGGAAAGACACGGATGCACCTTGTTTGATACTTAAGGGACGATTCACGTCTTTGGTTTAAGTGGCCCATGTTACGGACATCCCATACAAAGATTTTGCGACCAGAAGTCCCCACTACAAATTTCTCACCAACAATACTCATTGTGTAAACCTAGAAAACATTACTGTATCAGAAATTATGAAGAAAACAAATGTACATTGGATCCTGATTGGGGTTTTTACTGAGTAACACACTCAATAATCAAAGTCGTATTCTAAGTACAATAATTTTGTCTTAAATTTGATAATACTTGTGATGTCATACATAATTTTCATAAAATTCAGGAGCACATTAAAAACACAGCCAGAACAGAACATCCACCTTATCAGTGTGAACAAAAAATGTAATTTGACAATACAAAAATTGTGGTTCAAAAATGATTATTGAAACTTGTGGGCACTAATCTGTTTTTCAAATCTATACTCTAAGAACATGATGTTTTAAAACATTTTTTAAAGAATAGACTTGAGGCCAGAAGATTTACAAATGAATTGCAGGTTAAAGTATGATAGCATGTCATAGTTAATTACATCTCTTCTATGTCCGTTTATGAAGGAAGTTATAATCAAAAAGTGTATATTGTGGCATAGAATCCTTGTTATTAGTAGATCATTGTGCTACTCCTGGGGCGACTAATGACTAATGGTGATAAATGAAGAATAGTCTATGATTAATAAATAACAATACCCTTTCATTCCCCTGGTTGTAAGTACCAACACAGTTTGGCACTCTACTGTCCCACATCTTGACAGTCCCATCCCAACTACCAGTCAGCACTGCATTCACTTCGCTGGCAAACTCCACACAGCGAATGGCACCTTTATGCTCTCCCAATACTGTTTCAGATGATGCATTCAGATCATACATCTTTAAAATCTGGTCGAGGCCTCCACTATATGAATGTACAGCGTCCTGAAAATTAATAAAGTTATATAGATATCTATACACACCAAGGAGATCTAGGATTGTATTTCAATTGACAATTTCGTTGATAATAATGCAAACTTAAATTCAGTAGCGGTTAAGCTATTTTAACTTACCCTAAAACAAACATCGAGTACGGGCAATTCGTGACTGTATTTGTGTCTTTCTACATTAGCTGAAACATCATACAGCCTTACAGAACAGTCCCACGAAGACACAAGTAGAAATTGGTTAGATTTCGGAGCAAATTTCACACTTGAGATTGCGTCCTCCGGGAGAGTTTTTAACTTAAATTCTGTGCGGGATTCTGCTACCCGCGTTACTGTCATTGTGGAAGCAATTTTGTTAAACACACAGGGAGCAATTTAATACTAAAAGCTGGTTTACGTTACGAAGTCCTAAAAGTAAATCCAAAAAAATCTGTAACTAACGACGCTCATTCCTCAGACACCATACGTCATGTCCTTACAATTGTGTTTTATCTGTTTTGTCAATTCCCTTGTCAACGTTCTTTATCCACAGATAAACAATAGGTACGAAATAAGTACACATATATTTCAGTTATAATATACTCATGTGTTTTAAAATGAAATTTGTCATATTGGTTCTATTTTACATGTTTATAACTTTTGTATTTTTTACTTATTCCATGGAACCAACACCACCACCTATTTCATAGGACTTAAACGTAACAGGTAAAAAGTTAGAGTGTACTACACTATTCTGCCTACCTCTTCAAGGATTACAGGCGTGATTATACGTTTTTATATTTTTTAATACATTAATAGTTTTTATATTTTTTATAAGGTAATCGTTATGAAATACACCAAGCGGCTTCTGACGCTGCACGTTTTGTTTGATTAAATTGCATCGCATTTAGAATACATCCAATATTATCATAAAATATCCCCACGAGTTAATTTATGGATACATAACTTTTCGATAGGAAGTGTTTCAAAGAACTATGTTATCAAGTGTATAATATTATATATCAGCACAATTATTATGTATCAATATTCAATCAATTGTTCAGTCGCAGTTAATGAACGCAACCATAAATGACATGTTTGTGATGAGGTGTGAATAGAGAAATCCCTGTTTCGCTAAAATGGATTCACGTATAACGACACTTCCATTAAACTTTTGTGATGTTTAATTTGTGCTATAATTCGGTGTGCAAATAGTTTACGAATACAATACAACAGTGCCTAAAAATAAATAAATAAATGACAAGACCACCGTATAACTAAGTCGACTCCGGTTGGAACGAATGGAGTGATACCATATAAACTAATGATGCAAACCAACTTGAAAACGAAAGAGATGTTTATAGTCAGAGCTTTGGAAAAAATATTAGCCGATAAGGACATAAAAAGGTCCTATCATAGCCAGTTGAAAAAATCATGCGAAGTCGCTCTCGGTAAGTCGTTTTGACGAGTACATAACGTAATTATTCATAACTCTGGCCGTGTGATACTGCTTTCATAATTAAGTTAAATTAAGTTACGAAATTAGTACGGTATTTTTTATCCGAGCGGCGATTGGTGGCATGACCTTGGAAACAGGTAGGAGACAATCTCACCGCGTTATCACCGTGGTTTTGGCTCGATTGTAGTCATCATCAAACGATAATAATGACTGTACAGAATGCGTGGAATACTAGAACCTATCTGTAACAAGATACTTCAAAGCTATTTCAATTGGCCCAGATATGTTATTGTGACATGTACAAGAAAGCAAGGACAATATTAAGTATTTCGAAATAAACAATATATGAGTAAATATATAATATTATAATATTGTTCAATATTACAGAATATATATTTTTATTGAATGATTGTTAAAGTAGGTGTAAAAATATTACTAATCTAAACTGGCAGCCAAAAAATTAACACTGATAATAAATTGTCTTGTTTTTAATATATGAAACAAATTTAGTTAATTATTTTTATCAATATTATATTTAATATTGATTACATATGTGGCTAAAATCTCATTAAAAGTAATTTTATTACAGAGGAAATTAAAGAAGAGTTGAAAAATGGTGGACAAGTGGAAACATCCGAAAGTCCATCATCAGGCACACTGCCTCTACCCAAGAATGACTCATCCAATATCATCACAGCTGAAAAGTACTTTCTGCCATTTGAGCTGGCTTGTCAGAGTAAAGCATCCAGGATAGTCGTTACTGCACTAGATTGCCTCCAAAAGCTAATTGCTTATGGTCACTTGACTGGTAACATTCCTGATTCAACAACACCAAGAAAACTTCTCATAGACAGAATTGTTGAAACCATTTGCAGTTGTTTTAATGGACCACAGACAGATGAAGGTGTACAGCTTCAAATAATCAAGGCTTTATTGACAGTTATTACTAGCCAACATGTTGAAGTCCATGAAGGCACTGTACTGCTTGCTGTTAGAACATGTTATAATATTTATTTAGCTAGTAAGAATCTTATTAATCAAACAACTGCTAGAGCAACCCTAACACAAATGCTTAATGTTATATTTACAAAAATGGAAAACCAGGCTTTAGAGTCTGAAGCAAATGGCAACACTCCCTCTGAAACACATCATGTGATGCCTAATGGTAACATAAATACAGAAGAACACCAAGAAAATCTTGCTAATGAGGAACATAAAGATAACCTATTGACTCATGAGGAACAAGTGGATGAAATTTTGGAAGCTAAAATGATTGCCAAGCAAATTGTTGACTCTGTGATAGACAATGCTGTGAGCATTGCATCTAAAAAAAATACCGATGACCTCAGTCAAAGTGGACCTGAAAATAATGAAAATCCTTCAGATTCTGGAAGTGTGTCACAAGAAAGCAATGGGCAGGCAAACACAGAAGCTTCAATCACACGAATTCCTTCACAAGAAAGTGTTGATGTGGCCTCTGAGAATGATAATTCTGTTACAGCTAAATTCACACATGTTCTACATAAAGATGCTTTCTTAGTATTTAGAGCATTATGCAAATTGTCTATGAAACCTTTACCTGAAGGAACCCCTGACCCTAAATCACATGAATTGAGATCTAAAATATTGTCTCTGCATTTGCTGTTGTCTATTCTACAAAATGCTGGTCCTGTATTCAGAAATAATGAAATGTTTATAACTGCTATCAAGCAATATCTATGTGTGGCATTGTCTAAAAATGGGGTTAGCTCAGTACCTGAAGTTTTCGAGCTCTCCTTGGCCATATTTTTGGCTCTTCTACAAAACTTCAAAGTCCATTTAAAGAAGCAGATAGAAGTGTTTTTCAAAGAAATTTTCATGAATATTTTGGAGACATCAAGTTCTTCATTTGAGCATAAGTGGATGGTAATTCAGGCTTTAACCCGAATTTGCGGAGATGCTCAGAGTGTTGTAGACATTTATGTGAATTACGATTGCGATCTGTCTGCAGCAAATCTGTTTCAAAGGTTGGTAAATGATGTATCCAAAATTGCACAAGGAAGGCAGGCTTTGGAATTAGGAGCTACACCAAACCAAGAAAAATCAATGAGGATTAGAGGGCTTGAATGTCTTGTTTCAATTTTGAAATGCATGGTGGAATGGAGCAAGGAACTATATATTAATCCGAATATGCAAACAACACTTGGCGAAAGACCAGTTAAAGAAGATCCAGATCATCAAAGCATCAAGTCTCATGGAGGTTCAAGCTTAAGTCTGGTTTCAACAGGATCTAGCAACATAGGCAACAGGGAAACTTTAGATTCTCCTGAACAGTTTGAAGTCCTAAAACAACAAAAGGAGGTATGGGAGACAGGTATAGATCTGTTTAACAGAAAACCTAAGAAAGGTGTAGCATTTCTTCAAGAACAAAGTTTGCTGGGTTCCTCCACAAAGGAAATCGCTGAGTGGTTATTAACCGATGAAAGGATTGATAAAATTTTTATAGGTGAATATTTGGGTGAAAATGATGACCATTCCAAGGAAGTTATGTATGCTTATGTGGATTCAATGAATTTTTCTAACATGGATATAGTTGCTGCTCTTCGTCATTTCTTAGAGGGCTTTAGACTCCCTGGAGAGGCACAAAAGATTGACAGGCTAATGGAGAAGTTTGCTTCACGGTATTGTGAGTGCAATCCAAATAATACTTTATTTACAAGTGCTGACACTGTTTACGTTCTGGCGTTTTCCATAATAATGCTGACAACAGATTTACATTCTCCACAAGTTAAAAATAAAATGACAAAGGAGCAGTACATTAAATTGAATAGTGGTATTAGTGACAACAATGATTTACCACGAGAATACTTGTCACAGATTTATGACGAAATTGCTGGCCATGAAATTAAAATGAAAAATACATCGAAACCAGGAAAACATATGATTTCGAATGAAAAGAAGCGCAAACTTATATGGAATATGGAAATGGAACAAATATCAACAGCAGCGAAGAATCTAATGGAGTCTGTGTCACACGTACAAACACCTTTTACGACAGCTAAACATGTTGAGCATGTTAGACCGATGTTCAAAATGGCTTGGACGCCATTCCTGGCCGCATTTTCCGTAGGTCTCCAAGACTGTGACGATCCTGAAATAGCATCATTATGTTTAGATGGAATTAGGTGTGCCATTCGTATAGCATGCATCTTTCACATGTCACTTGAAAGGGATGCATATGTACAGGCGCTGGCAAGATTTACCTTGTTAACAGCAAACTCACCAATCACGGAAATGAAAGCAAAGAACATAGACACAATAAAAACACTGATAACAGTTGCTCATACTGACGGCAATTATCTAGGATCCAGTTGGTTGGATGTAGTGAAATGCATATCTCAGCTGGAATTAGCCCAGCTAATCGGAACAGGTGTTCGACCACAATTTTTGTCAGGATCAGGAATAAAGCCACAACCAGATTCTTTAAAATTCAGTCTCATGTCTTTAGATCCTAGTGTGAAGGAACATATTGGAGAAACAAGCTCACAAAGTGTTGTAGTAGCAGTCGATAGAATATTTACAGGCTCTACAAGGTTAGATGGTGACGCAATAGTAGACTTCGTCAAAGCGCTGTGTCAAGTTTCTTTGGATGAACTAAGCCATCCGACAAATCCTCGTATGTTCTCATTACAAAAAATCGTCGAAATATCTTATTACAACATGGGTCGTATCCGGCTTCAATGGTCCCGCATTTGGCAAGTATTGGGTGACCATTTCAATAAAGTGGGTTGCAGTAGTAATGAAGACATAGCATTTTTCGCGGTTGATTCTTTAAGACAACTGTCAATGAAATTCATAGAAAAGGGAGAATTTGCCAATTTCAAATTCCAAAAAGACTTTTTGAGACCTTTTGAACATATTATGAAGAAAAACAGTTCCCCGACAATAAGAGACATGGTTGTTAGATGTATTGCTCAGATGGTAAATTCACAAGCACCAAATATCAAATCTGGTTGGAAAAATATATTTTCAGTATTCCATTTAGCTGCTGGTGATCAAGATGAAGCTATTGTTGATTTAGCATTCCAGACTACTGGTAAAATAATATCGGAGTTGTACGAAAAACAGTTCCATGCTATGATCGATTCTTTCCAAGATGCCGTAAAATGCTTATCAGAGTTCGCCTGCAACGCGAAATTCCCTGATACGTCTATGGAAGCAATAAGACTAGTAAGATCATGCGCAACAGCTGTAGGGGCATCGCCACATTTATTTGCTGAACATGCGGGACTTGAGGGCGAACCAGGAGCCCCTGAAGTGGACAGAGTTTGGTTGAGGGGTTGGTTTCCACTTCTGTTCTCCCTATCCTGTGTCGTAAGCCGGTGTAAATTAGACGTTCGCACTCGAGGATTAACAGTCCTGTTCGAAATTATTAAAACTCATGGTGAATCATTCCGTCCCCATTGGTGGAGAGATTTATTTAATATACTATTTAGGATCTTTGACAATATGAAGCTACCTGAACATCAGTTAGAAAAGAATGAATGGATGACTACAACTTGCAACCACGCGTTGTACGCAATCGTTGATGTCTTCACGCAATATTTTGATATTCTCGGCTCCCTATTGCTGGAACAACTATACGCCCAGCTACATTGGTGTGTGCAACAAGACAACGAACAACTAGCTCGATCTGGTACAAATTGTTTGGAAAATCTAGTCATCTCAAATGGAACAAAGTTCAATGAAGATACCTGGAGTAAGACATGCCAAATTATGTTGGACATATTTAACAGCACTCTTCCTACTACGTTGCTTACCTGGAAACCCGAAGACGGTGAAGATGGAGAGGCACCTCATGTGCGACATGGAATACTTAAAAAACCTCAGCTTGGAGATGATGCGAAGTCCTCGAACCGTATTTTCAACAGTCTCTTAATTAAATGCGTGGTGCAGCTGGAACTAATTCAAACGATCGACAACATTGTCTTCTACCCAGCAACATCTAGGAAGGAAGATGCTGAAACGTTAGCTCTCGCTGCTGCCGAATTGACTGGAGGAACAACTGGTACTGAACAAGAATGTCAGCGGGAAGAACAAGGCATGTACCGACTGTTAAGTTCACCACATTTGCTACGACTCGTGGAATGTCTCATGTGCAGTCATCGATTCGCTAAAACGTTTAACACTAACAACGCCCAGAGGAATGTACTCTGGAAAGCAAATTTTAAAGGCTCCGTTAAGCCTAACATGTTAAAGCAAGAGACTCAGTCTCTCGCTTGTGTGCTACGAATATTGTTTAAGATGTACAGCGACGAAGCACGCCGCAGTCATTGGCCGGCAGTACAGAAAAGTTTGATAAGCATTTGTTGCGAAGCTCTGGAATATTTCGCGGGTCTTACCAACGAAGCTCATAGAGACGCTTGGACATCAATCCTGCTCCTGATCCTCACCAGAATACTAAAAATGCCCGATGAAAGAGTGAGTATTACCTTAATCATATTTTCATCTTTATTACCAATACGGGAGTTACATAATGATAGGTTTTTAATACGGATATAGGAGTAATTGTATAACTTCCTGGCACATGTCGCCGGATAATGAGCCACAACTATGCATTTAAATAGCATTATATACCGTTTTAAATAATCGTATAAGCCAAACGCCATATACGTTGACCCGATGCTTCTTTGTCGTTATGATGTCATGCAATATGTCCTTGCATTTTAATTTGATAATGCACTCTATTAATAATATTGATGTCTTATTTTATCTTAACCTTAGATCACGTGTAGTATGCACCACCATGCACGTATTAATTTCTACATTCTCGCATAGAATACGGAATGACCCTATTGCCATATAGGCACCGGGCACAAATCGATAATCCGGGCACAATGGACTCCGAGCTACTTCCAGAAATTCTAAGTTAGAAAAATCGGGTATACTCTACCCGGAATCGAATCCACGACCACTCGCTCAATTGGCATTTGCCTCCATTGGATCAACGAGGCAGTCATTATTATGTATGCTGTATGGACTTTGTATTGGAGACTATTAACCAAACGCGGTACATCACAGAATATTTATTTTGATACATTATCGATGACTACATGACATAATTATGTTAGACTTTATCGTGTATATAGATAAGTTCAACGGCATACATTTCTATCACAAAGTCGATCAAACCATAATTAATTTTCATTTAAATATACATTGGATGTCGTTTTGTATCAGACATCATTTAGCAATAATAGTAAATTAACATTTAGATCACAATCATTATCGGTGGTTTGTTCGAGACGGGCTGTTTCATATATTAAGTATTAAACTTAAGTCGACACTGTTGTCTATGAATATCTGACTATCTGTACACTAACCTAAAAAGTAAGGAAACTATCTGATAAGATTTGCAATTGCGTTTCTAACAATAATGATAAAAATTTGATCACCACTATGCATACCTACCGCACTCGTGGAACAGGAAAATGACTAACTTTTCATTTTTTCTGGCAACAGGTAGGTTGAATATAATCAAAACAATTATAAGGAAAATTGTATATTTTATTTATTAACTTTGCGAATACATTTATTAATTCTGCAATTGGTTGATTACGTCATCAACTAAATATGCGCTCTTTGTGAAGTTAATTATACGAAAAAAGAAAAATTACACTGGCCATACTGTCTGAATTTAATATTTGTTCAGTTACTTTATTTCAGCGACAATAATATGAGAAAAAGGTTTGTTAAAATATCTAATGCCATATACAGTGTAGTGCTAATTTTCTGCACGTCTGTATGTATTTATATTATCTGAGTAAATCGTTATAGGCACATGAACCATAAAGTACCGGTTTATTTACAATACATTGTGTTATGCTTCGTTTTAGCGATACAACACGGTTTTAGGTATTGACATCATCATTATCATCACCATCATCTTCAGCCTATCTTAGTCCACTGCTGGACATAGGTCTCCC
This sequence comes from Microceris scylla, assembly GCA_018245595.1. Lineage (NCBI taxonomy): Eukaryota > Metazoa > Arthropoda > Insecta > Lepidoptera > Hesperiidae > Microceris > Microceris scylla. The sequence goes on along the minus strand of DWDT01000938.1, from coordinate 93 downwards.
CAAAAGGGGATTTATGCCCGTAATCTCCACACTTGGCGTGCCGGTTGGAGATCGCAGGGCACAGCTTTTCGCACCGCCGACGCTGCTGCCCGT
>DWDT01000937.1:0-17787 GCA_018245595.1 Microceris scylla | reverse complement strand
ATTCCATGGGACTTAACGTAACTGGTGAAACGTGGGAGTGTTCTGCATTCGTCTGCCTACCTCTTCGGGGATTACAGCCGTGAAGTTACGTTTAGTTTGTAGCTACGGCATGTATCAATTATCGAGTACCTACGTGTGTAAAGTTATATAATATTACATCTTTATAAAGTGAACTATTGTATCTTAAACACAGAGTATCTTGAACACCTGTTTCCATTAAAATTTCAATTACAGGAACACTCGGGCGACGAGGGGATTAGTGGGTAAACATGAGTATTTACACGTTCAGCATGGCGTGCTGTTTACTTTACATCATTCGCCGGCGAGGGCCGAGGTGGGGAGCCGCAGCGGAATAAAGCTGTACTGTCTGAGGAAGGTGGCACAGAAATATATTCACTGACGTTCTTGTAGCTAGACCAATATGTTTTATGGTAGTTAGACTATGAGAAAATTGATCAAATACCCAGTGAAGTGAAGAGCAAGTGAGAAGTTATCGAAACCGTTGTGCATGTTTAAAGAAAGTCATGAATGTAGAAGAAGCACATTAAGAATGAAATGATGAAGATTTTTGTCGCCCGGTGCTTTCTGCCCACCCTGGTAGTAACCTAGTGTAGAGATATATAATAAAAATAAATTCTTTTAATAAAACATACATATGTAGCTTTGTAGCCTGTCTCGTTGGTCTAGTGACTGCAACCACGACTGCCGATCAGGAGGTCCTGGGTTTGAAACTGAGATCGGGTGGGTACCTACTATTGGATTTATCTATTTTAGAATTTTTAGTAGTGACTGGGAGTCTGGAATTGAACCCGGTCTATGGCAATAGGCTCACAGCCTAATACATGGGACTTAAATGTAACTGATGGATCTTGGAAGCGTACTACAGTCTTTGCCTACCCCTTCGGGGATTACAGCCGTGAAGTGACGTTGAGTTTGTAGCTATAAAATTACAAAATTATTGGGGATTTCTGAGCCTACTAGAGATAATATAGAGAGAAGACGATAGAATGTGTGTTCTACTTTTATTCCTGGAGAGCTCTATGTCTGTACCTACTGTTACGTAAAAATATACTACAGCTTGGAATTGAATCTACAACTCCGTGCACCGTAGTGAGGTTCACTAAATACCAGGCCATTGTTACATCATGTAATATAGAAGCATGTTTCACGGTACGCAGGAGCAATCAGTGAGTTGTTACGCCAAGGTCCGGTTTAATCCCCGCCGCGGCTCCGGCGCCACCCGCCGCGGGAACTTTTTAATTCCACCGGCACGCCGCGGGACGTAGCTACGACGGGAGCCGGTGACATAAAATTACATTTAAGTAAAACACGAGCATATATTAACACGAAATTATTATTGTTTTAGAACGTTGTTAAATATACTAACAGTTAAATTTTCGAAATTTATATTATGGTCGAAATTATGTCATTTTGTTTTTAATTGTACCACTGTTGACCTTGATCTTGTTTTGTAATCTCACGCCGTAACCTCGTGTTAATAGACAATCTAGCGCACTTATTGAAAGGACACTCACAAGTATTTAATTTGGTCAGTACATCACATAGGCGCACTTCGCTTACATGTACCTACCTACTGTTGTTCTTTTTTGGTGGGCATCGTATCGACAATCCTCGGCTAAGCAGTCATGGTACCAATAAATGAAACAATTGACTCCTTAATCATGTTTTATCGACGATGTTTTATATATTTCCTTGTGGTTTAGACTAAATAACAAGCTCCGTTATATTGCCGCGTCCAGCTCCCGCGCTCGCACCGCACACCACCGTTTTTAATCTTACGGCAGCACATTAGTGGCGGCTACTTTACACTCTCGACGATCGCCCGCCGACTTGTTGTTTGTTTCAACTTTCGCGGTACTGGGCACAGTACTTACATTAGTATACGTGCTACATACACGCGGTAGAATAAATAAATCTTTATTCTTCATCATCACTTCTCCGTTCATTGCTGGACCTGGCCCTTCCCTGAGGGGTTTTTGCCCGTAATTCCCACGCCGGGCATGCGGGTTAGGAATTGCTGTGCATAACTTCTCGCAATTCATTGTAAGTTCATTACAGTGACGTCATTCAATGATTCTTTAATGAATTCATTACATAATATAATTGTATGTTTAAGATGTACGTTTACATAAATGGGTGTCACTTTGCACAACACTCGCAGTGAATGCCATTATTAAAAAGTTTATTAAATGTAACATCAAGTGATTGATTTTATTTAAATTATATAGAAATGCCTGTTCACATATTCTTATTAAATTTGTATCACATAGGATCATGGGGTACCTACTAGCACAGAATAATGTATAACTATTTGTAAATGTTTAACAATAGGTATATAAAAAATATTTTAAAACTGTATTAATTAGTAATTTTGTCGTCCTTTCTATTTCACTAGGCATGATGAGAAACTATTTAACTATAATATGTTTTGTAATACCCAGGATCATAATGTAATGCGTTTATTAATTTGTTTGTCACAGCCAACCGAACTTTACCATAAAAACACAATAAAGCAATACAAAGGCGGCGGAACAGGAAATAAAATGACATTAAATTTTTCTTTACCGTCGCGGCTAGCACCCCGACTACCGCTATTGAGAAAGTTTGCAAAAATGTGATTAGATGTTTGTTTGTTGGGCTTTACAGCGAGGTGGAGAATTGTCAAGAAGCAAGTTTTGGTTAGCATTAAGCTCTATCCACACTGTCGCCGAGCACATTCTCGCTAGCAAGAACTGTACGTCAAAGAGAATGGTATTGCTTAGGTAGGTACTATACAATTTTATTATACATACATGTACATAGCTACTGTACAATTTTGTTGCATATTATAAAATATGCTACATTTACTTTCAAAACTGTGGCATTGAACTGTTACATAATTATGATTAAAGTAACACTTTAAACTTGTGACAGATGTTTATTTTAGTGTAACAACTTTGCTACCAATTCTTAATGTATTATAATTTTCAATATTGTTAAATTTTATAATACGCATTTGTTTTTAGATATCTTATAGTAAATTGTACGAAATCAAAAATTTGTTTGTGTGTGTACCTACCTATATAACATATGATTTGTATGTATGCAAAAACGTCATGTCAATTTTACCTTTTATTCACTTTTGAACAGAAGTCCGATTTTACATCATCGGTCGCGTGTTCTATTCGTGAAATGAAAGCGGATCTAAACACAAGCTTTCCAATTTAGAAATGAATGTGTTCGCCAACAATATCTCATTTCCAAGTGTAAACTGATTTTAATATATTCGCATATAATTTAAAATTTCCTGCGAGGTATGTAACAAGCCCGATCGGAGGCGAGCGCAAATATTTGGCGGAGCGTAATAAAATGGCGCCGTACCTGCGAGAGTGTGCCCTTATTAACATCATTTTGACTAGATTATAGGGCGCTGTTTGCTTCAAATGTGTTTTATTCAATCACCCCATGATTTGACGGCGTTCGTACGCAAGCGATAGGCAGCCATGTTTGTTTTCTGTGTAGTATTTTTATGTTTTAACGCAGCTAGCTACTTTTATACATTTCGTGTTTTTAGTGCAATATTAAAAGCCATAAAATATTCTATTTGAATTATTGAAAAATATGAATTAAGTAAGACATAGTACAACTTTCTAAAAATGAAGAAAGTACAAATTTGTGGAAATTAAAAAATATACAACAAGCGGTCTTATCACTAACGAACGATCTCTACGACATAATCTTACCGATTTTATTTATAAACATTGTTAGTAATAGTTTTTAATATAATAATATTGTTAATCATATCTAGTACAGTGAGGTTTGAGATTTCAGCATTAACAAGTTTCGTCTTTTGCTATGGCAATTTGCACAATGTAACTTATCGTTACATAGAAACCAGTAACAAATGATTAGCATCGTTTAACCAAAATTTCCTCATTCGGTTAACAAGCAAATTAAAAATTTCAAGAACTCTATTTTTGCGGTCCATTGCCCACCAGACATCGCTATGAGACGATAAGACGCTAGACGCCAGACGCTTTTTTTTAAAACTATTTCATATACAAATTTTACCACAGTTATTATTTTATAAATATATGTAAAAATATATATTATGTATGTATAAACGAATCCACCCCAGTGTAAAGCGATAGAGACACAATTCTCCGCTAAGCATGTAATAACACACCGTATAAATTGAAAACGATTCAAACAGAATAAGGTTCGCGCGTAAATTACTCCACACCTGTTCGCGGATGCCGCTCCCGCGCGCAGCCATCCGCAATAACACGATACGGTACGTGGAAGCCAGCGTTTCCAGCACTTGGGTTTCAATCAGTCGTTCCCACGTGCAAACAAAATATATCTCGCTTTGTTGATTGCGCGCAGACGGAACCTGGCCTAATCAAATTTATGTTTGTTCGTCTTGAGAACACCCCCGCACAATGAACGCTCTCTTTACACGTTCGTCTACGATTGTGTCGTCGACGACATCGTGATCATCCGGCTTCGTTATATGGATGATCAAAGAATTGGCTGTAAATATAAAAAGTGAACTATCATTTTCAGTTCTTCAATACCATTATTTGAAAAAGGTCAGAAATTGTAACATAAATATGCAAACCGTTTAACACTTATGAAAAATTCTTTATATCATACAAAACTATATGCCTTTTGATATTTTTATGATGTTCATTGTATTACTCGTACCACTGTTATATCTTCGCGCTAGCGGACTAAGCCGAAACCACCGAGTAACATACATCTCTGACTGACTTAAAATGTCTTAACCAAGTAATATGCTTCCGCGTGTAGTGTCTGTATCGTCAACAATAAACGCCTACCTTTCCCTCGCTTCGCCTCGCCCCGTGAAGGAGATCCGCGAAATTACTCAATTTACACTTCAATCCAGGTCGCTTGCCTGCCGGCCATTTTTCCCTCAACAATATCAAGCGCTCGAACAGAAGCTCATTGGAAGTTGTATTACCTACCCACCTACCTAACATTGTGTATTTTGTTGCAATTATTTCTCAGTAGTGACTGAAGTATGATAAATATGTCTATGGATTTACTGTTCGAATTAGATAATCTCTTTTGTTACGGCTATTCATAGTGTTAGGCCTGTTGTAGGCATTTAACAAGTAACTAACAATACAATAACATGTGCATTTTTCATTGGAAAAATCGCTACAATGTAATAAACTGTTTTTAATTTTAAATCCAGTTCCATCAGAAATCTGCTATAATAGCTATTTTTTTTTTATTATACATGGATTGTATTTTGTTATTGTTCACTGTCAATTTTGTTGTGTAGTTTTGAGTGCGTCATTGCTTTAAAAAAATATATTTTTTTTTTCTTGCCGCGTATGATTATTCAAAACAGTATATAAATTTCATTGCGTCAGGTATTATTTTATTTTGCGGATATCGATTTTCAATAAAAAAAATTAACGAGTGATATTTAATCTTAGTACAGCTATTTACATTAAGTAGTACACATTAAGTAGCTGTACGCCGTTTACTGTTTGTTATAAACATCACAAACATCAGGTGGGCTGCACACTTGATTCTTACTGTACAAAAAGCTACGTATGCGGGCGCGGACAATGCACCGCGATACTTGGTTCCATTTCTTTGTCGTTAGCTCGTCGTTGGTATTGTTCAGGTATTGTGGAGCGATTGCCGCGATCAGTGCGGAGTGCGCCGAACAAAGACCTACACTCACGGGAAACGGTAGCCGCTATGTTTTCTCCACCGCTATTGTTGAGAGCAATGTAAGGCGCTGCGCTTGTTGTGATGAATTTATTACGCTGTGAGAAGAAATTTGTCCATAGCATACGCATAGTTAGGTACCCACATTCATACGAGTAGTCGTAGACCTACTACATAGTTATACAAACAATTATAGACAGTTGTACCCTATATAATATCGATGATCGTAATTGGACAATATATATATTTTAAATAACGCAATGTAACATCATGCCTGTATTACCATGAAGATGTAAGGGTGGGGGTACACTAAAAATAAAACATGGAATAGGTGAGATCTTTACATGTGTCCATATAATTAAAATCCATTTTGTTTCAATATTTCGCTATAATTTTATGTGTTTAATGTATCTACATAAATTTTTTGCAAATCCTATTTAAAATTCCAATAACCGCAAGTTTCAACTAGTCGGTAGTGACAGACAAATATGCAGTAGGTAATAAATCTGCGGCGCATTTAAATCTCGTCCGTACAGAAGTAGTAACGTAACCTTGTTAAAGTTGCGTGTCTCTAATACGGCGCGCAGCTCGCAGTCGCCAGTGTTGGCACGCCGGCGCGCCTCGCTTGCCAATGTACTAATAAGCCTTCGACTTTCCTTTGCTTTCTGTCGCTACTTTTATTTTTTTTCTAAATACTCTGCTTCTAAACGAACAGATTGCTTGAGTTTTAGATATTTGAAAATTTTATTTAGTTTAACCTAATTATGAGTCAATATAATATACCTACATAGGTATTCAGATAATACCTATGTAGGTATCTGTGAAATGTTAGCTTTCATGTGATTTATGAATGCGGATATACCTAGCTGTAAATAGCTTAAATTACTAAAAGATAATAATGAAAAATCCTATAAGACAGTGTGATCTGATATGCAATAGCGTAGCCGTCGTGCAGCGCGTACAGTGCAGTGTGTCCGTTAATACATATGAATGAGGAAACTTTGATTGCGACGAGATTAGAGCCCGGCGGCGCTGGAGTGCGCTGCAAACAGCATGCTTACTACGAATTACACGGACACAGATCGAAATGAGTGTTTAATATGTGCCTATGACATCGGGTCTATAGAGCATATCTCTTGGTTAAATCCACTGCACGTGTCCTTAATATTAATCAGTGAAACTTTTACTTCACGTATTTCATCATTAGCGTCATCAATGCTTTTATCATTCAATCGTTGGACCAATGTCTCCTCTCAGAATAAGGAGGGCCAAGGTTAGTTTATGGCTAGGCTAGGGTTGACAGACTTCAAATACTATTTCTTCAATAATAATGTAGTGTTTAAGATCGTTGACATAAAAATTATACAAAATTAAAAAATATATAACAGTTAAAAAAACTGGGAACGTAAAATACTTTTCCGGTACTTTAATTGTAGAAATAATGTTATAAAAAAACGTAAAATCACGCCTGTAATCCCCAAAGGGGTAGGCAGAGGCAGTAAAGTATACTCCCACGTTTCACGAGTTACGTTTAAGTCCCACGGAATAGGTGGTGAACCTATAGGCTACACCGGACATAGATCCAAATAATGTTATAATAGAGATAAATTAATGAAGGTAAGTAATTATTTATGAAACACATTTCCATATGTAGTGTTATTATTCATTAATAGTATTATTATTATGATTTATTACTAATTTTTACAATGTCACATTGTAAAAAAATTCGAAGTAGTCTCCAAATCTGGCGTTCTTGTATGATGAAACTAATGAGTGTAGAAGAAGCAGTTCAGGTCTACAACTATAGAAATATTTAAACACTCGGTGGTCGCACTGCCCCGTTAGTCACCTAGCGTGGCTAGATAATAATATTACTATTTATACGTGACTCTCTGATTTCATTTCAACCTTTTATTAATTCCACAGTTGGATACGGGTGTTCTCCCAGAATGTGAAATTTTTACGGTCCTAGTCCGCTGTGCTGACGAAGTGCGGGTTGGCAGAATACTAATAATATAATAATAATAGAATGTTCGTTGCGAACAGCAACGAGAAATGTGTATGTATTAAGTAGTCTAACGGTACATACACCTATAGCTAAGAGCCGAGTGTGTAGTGGTGCTGTATATTGGACAGCGCGTCGCGCGGCCGCAGCGCCGTGTCACGTCTTGAGCGCCGAGCAACGTTTAATTTATTCCCACGAATAGCATTTGCGCCGCAAAGCTTACGTATTTCAAATTAGACGAGCTATTTCAAATTGAGTACGAGAAAAACCTTCCCTGTAACAAGATAATTTTGTACTAATATTTCTAATTAATAGACTGTTCCCAATTAGTCTATTACTCTGAAACTCTGACTGGTAAGTTGAGCTGTATGCTGCTTCTGTTCTTCTTTTAGTCTCTCTCATACCTTGCGTAATTAATTTGTAATACTAGCACACGATCGTTTTAACAAAAGGACTGTATTCTTGCGGAATATTTGTTTTAACAATTTAATTTTAAAAATTTCCAGAGCTACATGTATTGCTTTATTCGACTTCCGGCCGGCAGTCGGAAGTAACGCGCTAATATTTTACAACATAAAGTATCCGGACGGCGCTGCCAATTTTCTATTATCCTTGAAATTTACACGCCCTGTTCTAGTTTATAAGATTTACTCGTGCACTGTTCCTTTAAGCTGTAAAACTTTATGTTTTGAGATAAATAAGTGTTGTAAGTAGAAAATAACGTCAGAGATATAATTGATTAACGAACAAGCACATAACCACGATTGTTATTTTCTTTTAAAGTTTATGAAATTGTTTATATTAACCTTTTTTATAGTAGAATAGGTATGCAGGAACGCGTGTCCAGGTAATGTTGCCAATATTGCCATGCCGTAAATAAGTAATACACCATAAATCAGAATGACATCTTTTTGTAAAAATATAAATCATGAATATTCTAGCATTTTTATTTCATATTTAGTAACTCTGCTAAAGAAAATAACATGAGTACAGAATTAGTCGAATTCAATTATTTTAAACTGAACTACATAGCTCATTAGCGCGATGTCCGCTTGACTTGACACAAATCTCGGTTTGAAACTTTCGGCAGACGTCAATGGAAGGTCATCAGGTGGAAAACCTCGTCGTTACCGATTCCGTTCGAAGCCGAATGAAGTTCGACTAAAATCAAAAGTCGCCATCAATTTGTCTAATTGGATACTCATTGGCAACTTGCTACTATCGAGAAACTTAGCAAATTACTTTAGAAGTAAGACAGCGTAACAACGACTTGAAAATGTATGGCCCCGTATTAAAGATTATTGTGTGCCACTTAAGGGCGTAGATATCATTTCATTCACCTAACGTTTGATGAATAAGAGATAAAAGGACATATTTTTGGGCTAAAACATGTACGAGTACATTAAAAATGACAAACCAACGAACTATTTTATGACTGTGGATAATAAACTAAAAACAAGGGACATATATAAGTTGTCTGTCCAAAAATAGGTCTATTTTCCTATTAAAAAGTACCTCTTTTCAAATTGCATTCGGTTTAGCATAGATCTGGTTCTTTTATCTAGGTATCTGTTCCCTTATGTCTATTACCATATTATATAATATTTTCATTAATAAGAATGACTGTGAAAGAAAAGTTTATTTTCGAAATTTAGACGCAATGACCAGTAATTTTTATTAGAAAGATATAATCTGAAGCAAAACAAACGTGTTTTCTGATTGTTTTCAGTCTGTTTGTACGTATTTCTTAATTGACCCTCGAAATAATGCTTTATCAGCGCAAATAACGTAACTTACTGCGTAACCTGTAGTCAGTGGTGTTTGTCATATTAGGAACACGTCTTGTTATTGTTAAGTTAGTGTTTATTGCGTCATTGCTTATTATTACTCAGTACAAGATAATACATATCTTGAAAGGTACAAAATTAAAGTACGCAGAAAAAATACGTATATTCGAATGACTTCTAAGTCCTCGTCATTCGAGGGGGAATGGCGTTTGGGTAAAGCGATGTAAAAGTCAATAGTTACAACTCACAAATCATTATTAAATTAGTAGATAACGAAACATCACTCCTTTAATTAGTAGATAATATAAAAGTAATCAAAAATATTGTACCTAAAAGTAACATTAATTATTGGGTCATCGAACTTAATCAATTAACAAACTGACTTGTCATTGTTGACGGGGAATTTGCCAAAATGAAATTAAATCCTTTTGGGTGATTCAAAATAAATATAGAAAAATTGACCCTTTTAGTTTTGATTTCATTTCTTAGCAACAACATTAATTTATATAAGTAATCTGTAAATAATTGGCAGCCATAGCTGTCCGTGGATAATTCTAAGAATCAACTTTATTGAAGAATTTGACGCTTGACTGCTGTGTTGGTCGAGTGATAGCAAGTGCGACCGCTTAGCATAAGGTCCTGGATTCGATTCCCGGATTGTGCAAAGTTGTTATATCGTGAATATTATATTGGGTTTTCCAATATAATTGGCACGTTGGTGTGTAGCCCATAGGCCATTCGGTGTTGACACGTAGGTAAGTGTTCATGTCCCTCGGTATTAGTATCCATATTCACATTGTATATGTGGTTTTTCAATCTTTCGTTTGCCTTTATTTTCACTAATTTTCACTAACACTCTTTCACCAAAGCATCTTTCTTATAATATTATTGCATCAAATACACAAAAAATGTCATATGAGTGTCGTGGCTAGGATTAAAAATCGTTTTTTTTTCTAAAGCTCTTAATGCACAACAATAGATGAACAATATATTGAAATGGTTTGATTTAAGTTCCAGAGGAGGTTGGACTTGACGGACACCAGGGCGTGGTCAGCCGGAATCTTGGCGCGGAGAAGCAATTAATATTAAAACCTTCGACGTACTTTAAGTATAAAATCTTTATATCTAGGAGCCAGAGGTTTCTGATTGTCGCTGACTATTAAATATTAGCAAACATTTGTGGAATATCTGAATTGATGACTGTGTAGTAGGTAAGTCGTGGCTCCTTTGACGATTGTAGATAGTTAGGTTCACCATTCAAGTTTATATGCGATTTTGACTTATGTCGTTTTTGCCAATACCATTACCTATACTTACACTAATTAGGTCCCTTATGGGGTCGCAGAGGGAATTTAGCGCCAAATAACGTGTTGCTTGCAGAACTAACGAGCTTCTTTTATATTCATCATTCACTTTCTACGCGAATAAATATGTACATAAATAGATCATAGTCGAGATTGAGTAGTTACTGTGGATCATGCACATCTTATTATATACATCTTTAATTAAACTGTCGTTTCACTCGACCACACCTGTTTCGTTGAAACCAACAGTAATACAGCAGACATGATATTGTTGCTTAACAGTAGCAACTGCAAGAGTGCACAAAATTTAAGAAAATTGTTGTGCATTGTTCTAAGATCTAGTTCTAAAGATATCATGGAGTTCTATGTTATTAGAGAAAAAAGTTTACTCACGAAAAAAGTTTAGTCAAAAAGTTTAGTTTAGTTGTTTGTACTATCAATTATTTGTAATATTTAACAGCTCCGATGCTAGAAGTATATAAATAATTAATTACGTTGAAATAAATTGAAATTTCCAAGACACTTGTTTGTTACCATGTTCTAATTCCGGGCGAGTCGTCGTGCGGGCGGCAGCGGGCGCGCGGCCGGCGAGCGCCCGCTGGATTTATGGCCCTGCACTGATTTATTGTCCGCTCGAGCCACGCGCTAATGTCCACACTTATACGGAATTTAACTTGTTTATTCGCAACTGTATTGTCTATTCATTTGTTTTTAAATCAACGGATTTGTTGTGGCTTTTCGTCGACAATTTCAAGCCGTTCGTTGGTGTGAACGTTTACATTACACTACTCTCTTAAGAGCGAAGTGTCAGATTTCACAAGCCTATTAAAAGCACTTTAAAAGTTAATTTAGTATGCAAAATTGTAATATGTTGCTGTATATTGTGATCTACATTTTTTATTGTTTAAATCATGGTGTGTGATCATGAGCCGGCTTGTTTTTCAGGATAATATGGACATTGATATTCCGCAAGAGAACTGGTAATAAAGTAGTAAGAATTACTAGTTTTTTTTTTGTATGATTGCCTACAATGTTAGCATATCGCATATCTCGTCTAAATCGTCCGCATGTTAACAGCCTTGTCGTCGTCCTAATGTCTTATGAAAATGAACTTGTTGTTAATCCGACGGAACCCTATAGCAATTGTCTTTATAAAAAACAAGAAGGTCTTATCGTATCTTTTTATTGGCCCTGCCTATTAACATATACGTAGCTCGGACTCGTACGATTGCTAAGAAAAAATGAATTTGCGATAGAAGATTGGTACCGTCAGAGTGCAACTTAGGTTTTTTGATTATAAAATTTTCTTCACATATTTTTTCAGATTAAAGCTAAATGAGCGTATAACTTCTCTAATTATTACCTGTGGTTTCCCTGGCACTACCATGAAAGTAGCCGATATCTTAGCTATAAAAAGACTCCATATAACTTAACCCTGATTCAATTCAAGTTAAAATTGGTTCACTGGTTACTATGTAGGGAACTACCAAACAAACAAGCAAAAAATTCAAAGACAATCTCCAGTAGATTTTAGAAAATACATTATTTTATTATAATTATAAAGAAAAGGTGAGATAATTGTTTGTCAAGGTGCTCTAGAGGTGAACTTAATTATAAATTTTAAAATTATAAAAGGATTATTGAACAATTTATATTTTGTTTTTAAACATAACAGCCTTTATTCGCATCTCAGTTGTACATAAATTAATTGATTCAAATAACTTGAAACCTGAATTTTTTGCCGTCGGTACACAATAACAATAGTTGCGTGCGGTGGACGTACCTAGTCGGACCGGCTCGCCAGATAGGGCCTATAATATTTGCATAGAGAGCAGTCGTCGGCAGCGGCCGCCCATATTTATTGCGACTGTCGTGCGACTGTGCGACCCGCGGCGCTCGCCTCCGCGACTACGAAATATGTTAATATCATTATTATACAGAACAACTCATCTACAGTACATGTCCTTCTATTTCATATCGCCCTGCTCTGTCTGACACGAATCGTACTATATCACTTGCTTTATTAAACTGGATCGTTCCTATACACGAAAGCCTTAGAAAAATATGTGCCGCTAGCCAAGTGAACGAAGCAGCAATCAGGCCGAGATTATACTAAGCGTCGAAGTATATTCAAATATGTTCGCTATTTTCAAACTCCAAGGTCCTCAATCGTGTGCTTCATTCTTCCCATGTCGCCGTTCGTTGGAAGTATTCGATGAAGGTAATTTGCTTTGCCCTAGTCGCAATAAAACGCGCAGCTCAATGAGACGCAATCAGGTGCTGTATTAGTGTCGGAGGCTGCAGATGCAGGACGTGTGCGTGTATGAATGCGGGACTCCCCGCGTATGTCGGAGTTGCTGCGCGTCTTATCGCCAGGCCATACTGCTAGCGAATCGCATACAATATTTTACGCTATACCTATATTAAAATTAACTACTTATTTGTGGTTATGATAGTCGTATACCTATATATACTTCTTATATCGTTGTTTTTTGTGCACGATGCCTGATTGTACACATTGCTCATGATGTGCCAAAGCAAATAAAGATTATCTTATATAGATAAACTTATTTACAAAATACCTTCGAACCAACTTTTCATATTCATATTGGATTGTATATATTATAAGTTTTGTTTACCGCGAAAAAACATGTAAATAAAGCGAATACGGAAATAGGCTAAAACATGGTGCAAAATAATATATGGTAAGAATTAAGACTAAGACATTATCGCTACTCGCTGATAAGAACAATACATCTACGTTGTTCCGAGTGCGGACAACACGACAATTAATCAAGGCGGCCGCCGGCGGCGTGGCCCCGCGCACAGCGGCACGCGTCACGAGCGCCATTCCTTCAGCGATATTGTCTAAAGCAATTTGTATGTAAATCAATTGTTGTTAATACTATTTATGTCGATGGTTATTGAGCATTACTATTTACTTTTATTCCCTCGCTCCGGCACGCGAATGTAGTCTTTATTGTCATACGTCAGAGGCGACAGTGGCGTGCGGTGCGACATGTCAGATACGCTTTGAAAAAAACATCAATCCAAGACGTGCCTGTTAAACAGCGGTTAATAAGAGCGCGGCTTAGAGCCGGAATTTATGGGGAGTATGGCGGTTATACATTTTATTATATTATAAACAGGGCGGTTATTGGTCCGTTTTATCGGTGTTAAAAGAGGTGATCTGTCACAACGGCCTCTTGGCTTATTTTTGCTAAGTTATATGTGTGCTCTTTGAAGGAGTTGAATGAGTCATTTAATAAAAATATATGGAGACGATTGCTTGATAGACCTTCTTACAATAAATCTGAGAGCATAAGTCATGCTGGTCCAGTGCCGCTCCACATGACGTTGCGAAATGTACACGATATTTTATAACATTTATGCCGTCAGTTGCTTAGTAACTCATTGTCACGCCTATTTCCAATAGGGGTAAGTAGAGTGTAAGAATTTCAAAGTGGAACTGGCCTAAAATACTTCTTCCGTTTTTTTTAAAGTCATTGAAAACATCATGTAGATTCGTCCGTTAGAGAAATTTTTCAGCCATTCATTTTTAGGATATCTCCGGTTTGACGGAAGGACGTAGCTACAACGAGCTGGGCCTCTTCCGACACAATAACGTCCACGAAATATGTATGTAAGAAATAACCATAATTTCACTTTCATGGCACAAAATTTCTCTTGGAGCGATATATTGACCAAAGTTGTTCGAAGTTGGCCGGTAACTTGCATCAATCGCGTGTCGTATACGTGAGTGGTGTGAGCAAGGAGAGGCACGGCAGCGGGCGTGTTACGTAAATAAGTAAATAGGCCAACAAATCACTGGTATCGGATTAGCCCATACGTTATTTATGTGCGCTGACTTGCTGATAGCCGCGAGCCCCGCGACTGCGTCGCGCTGGATGCGGTAATTGTTCGCGAACGCTGAGTATGTAGATATTTTTTTAATCTAAATATATTTATTGGTCTTTCTCCTTCCGTATATTCCGATGACTTTCCGTATATAATGACTTCATTGTGATTTACCCTTGATTCAACAATATTTCAATTCTACGTTTGACTAAATGTAAACGTAACTGGTGAAATGTGAGAGTGTACTACACTCCTCTGCCTACCTCTTCGCGGATTATAGGCCCGAGATTAGGTTTTTTTTTACATTTAACCATAATATAATGACAC
Organism: Microceris scylla; assembly: GCA_018245595.1. Lineage (NCBI taxonomy): Eukaryota > Metazoa > Arthropoda > Insecta > Lepidoptera > Hesperiidae > Microceris > Microceris scylla. The sequence continues at coordinate 2,797 of DWDT01000937.1, read as the reverse complement.
TGTAGGTACTTACAGTGCAGGGTAATTATTGTCTACGTGTTCTAAATATGCTTTGGACCTTAAGTTTGATATGCACATTCTATTTACAAAGCAGGTTTCCACAAGTGAGCGAATAATAAGCATCCATTTACAATTGAATAACGATTTCTTATTGTACACATTGGTAATTTAATTTACTTTCTTACTGTTTTTTTTTACTGTCCTTTCTTTAATTTTTATGGATCATTTTTGAGAATGAAACGTTTGAGACTCAAATGGAACATAAATTTTTTTACCTAAAATACTCGTGAAGACGACACATCCAAAGCTGCTCCCTCCCGGCGAAAACCCGCCGAGGCTGGAGACTGTGTGCGCGTGTCGCGCGGACACATCTGATACAGCCTCAATTAGCCGTCGATCTGCTCCAACTGCGTCCTCCTATACACACATACTTCGTCCTACATTGGATTTTCTTAGTCAGCACAATACGCAATCATGCTGGTTTGTCTCTCCGTCGAAGAGTTCATGTTCGATCTACACTCCCAACCATTTTAATTAGCGATTCTCTATTGATATAATTCGACAGTAACTTAAAACATTTTGAATCATTTCTTCAATGTTTCAGTGTTTCGTAGATTTAAACTGATTGCGGTATTCATTTAGGTAGAATATTTGAGGTATGTACAAAGATAACACAAGTAGGTTAACAGTATACTTCAGAACTAGAAATAAGCTATAAATTATTATTATATATTACTATTTCAAACTACAAGTACCTATCTTATAGGATACACAAAGAGCACCAAATGCCAAATATCTGCCAATAATATTTTAGTTATTTAACTTTTAATAATTTTTCTTTTAATAATCAATTCTACGCGTGTTATATTCTACGACGTGGACTCGATAGGGTTGTGTATGTGTAGTTTATTACAATAAATCAGTTGCGGCGACGCGGCGGGTAGCAGCCCTGCTCGAGTGTCCTCAGCTTCTTAATTTATGTACTGTCACTTGATTATAACTTATTGCAGCAAGTTTTTCTATTACTGCGGCCGCAATACCAGCAATCGCGCAAATAGATACGTACGCGATAAATCGGGTTTATCTTAGAGCTAATGGAGTAATGGATGCCCCACAGAGCAGTGATAACTTAGAATTACGTTTTGTCACTGGTATTATTTATTGAGAAAGGCCTGGAACGCTGCGATTTTTAGGAAGATGTCTAAGGTAGAGAGAATGGAAGGGAAAACCAGTAAGAAAGGAGACCCTAACATTAGACAGGTCAAGCAACACCTAGGCCGGTTAAAAGACTTCTGACTTCCATATTAGCCAGCGACTGATCTATTTGGTCAAGAGAGGCGACTATTGGTTTCGCTCAATACCTTTCTCCGTGACATAACATACAGTATTCAGGTTAGTATTCTTCTCATAATGTATTTTATTATTAAATTCTGTTTTACTTTTTGAAAGTTAAAAATAGGGTTGCACGCTTTCTTTGTAATGATATCGATGTCGCGGTCAATCTGATAAAAAATTTGCTTAGAGATTCCATGTGGTCAGATCGCTTACAAGTCTCTTTCAACGTGTATCATCAAAAAGCCCACAATACTATTACGAAGGATTTAACAAAAGCAGTGTAATGGTATCGTCGCTGTGTATAAAATATAGCCGAAATCCGCAAGGACGCAGTCGTGTAACAATAAACGTCGGACTTGCGGATCTCGTACAATTCGATGCGGTTTTTAGAAACGAGCGGTCCTTCCGAAAACTAGGAAATTGCGCCGCGCTTTAAAACAGCGCCGAGGAAATTCCTTTGTGTACATGCGCTACTATTTTATATAATCCTGAATGTAATGTCCATATGTAACGGGAGTATGGGATACGAAATCAGTATTTTATTATTATTATTAAATGTAATATCATCACATTAGCTACTTTACGGAATAAATAGAGGGCATCAAGTGCAAATATACCTATTCTTAAGGAGCTGACAAAAGAAAAGATAGTTTGGTGAGATGGTTCTTTGCCATCCACATGTTTCTTTTGACTTCTTTAACTTGAAAATAATGCTGTTAAAATATATATGATGTCTGGTGTGAAGTCGGTTAGGAACGTGGGCAATTGGGGCTCTGGCACACACACCAGCAACTTTTAGGTAGATGGGTAAAATTCATTATAAGTAAGTACACAAACAACTTACATACATTATACAAATCGGTTAGGTAATACTCGAACATTAGCTACATACTTTTGCAAGTTAATTAAATTTTCTTTTCGGATTTGTAAATACAGTCCAATATGAGTAAACAAGAAATCTAAGATCGAGAGACTAACAATAGATGAAGGCGCGAATTGTAAAGAGGAGGCTCTGACGAACAAACATGTTACAGTACTCGACTGGAACTAGTGGACAGTGGTGGCTTGCGTAACCGAACGGCTGCCAAGACGCTGTACGCGGCGCTGGCCGCGGGCTGTTTTTAACTATAAGAGCATAACTTCGCTCCACTACAAAAGTTGCTTGTTAACATTCATGTTTTCTATTGTACACACAGAATACGTAGTGCGAGACTTCTGAGAGAATATCAGCCGTTGAACCCAAACATGACTATTCTCTAGTCTACGTCTTTAAGGCTTGCTGCATATTCTATAAGTAACAACGTTATGTTGTAAAATATAAGACGCTACTTATAAAGTAAAAGTTTGATAATATGTATAAAGACTAAAATATACATTATATATACCTACTAGCTACCCCGGCAGACGTCGTGCTGCCCGGAAAAGCCGTTTGCAGTAAATAGATGAATTTAAATGAAAATTA